>PVJI01000549.1:0-70317 GCA_004026765.1 Micronycteris hirsuta
ATAAAGAACAATTTACACAGGGAATCAACAGTAGAGTAGATGAAGCCAAGAATTAAAGTAGTGATTTGGAATATAAGGAAGCAATAAACAACTAATCAGGACAGCAAGAAGAAAAAACAATCCAAAAAAAAATGAAGATAGTGTAAGGACCCTTTGGGGCAACTTCAAGCATACCAACATTAATTAGCATCATGGCGGTGCCAGAAGGCAAAGAGAGAGAGAACAAGAAATTGGAAACCTATTTGAAAAAACAATGAAAAAAACTTCCTTAATTTGGTGAAGGAAACAGACATACAAGTCCAGGAGAAGCACAGAGTCTCCCAAGCAAGATGGATGCAAAGAGGCTCACACCAAGACACATCATAATTAAAATGTCAAAGGTTAAAGATAAAGAGAATCTTAAAAGCAGCAAGAGACAAGCAGATAGTTACCTACAAAGGAGGTCCCATAAGACTGTCAGTTGATTTCTGAAAAGAAACTTTGCAGGCTAGAAGGGACTGGCAAGAAGTATTCAAAGTGAAAAAACAAGGACCTACATCCAAAATTACTCTATCCAGCAAAGCTGTCATTTAGAATGGAAGGGCAGATACAGTGCTTCCTAGACAAGGTAGAGCTAAAGGAGTTCATCACCACCAAACCAGTGTTATGTAAAATGTTAAATGGACTTATTTAACAGTAAGATCAAAACTATGAACATTAAAGTGGAGACAAATTCACAACTATCAAAAACTGAATCTAAAAAAACAAACTAAACAAATAAGCAGAACAGAAACAGAATCACAGATATGGAGCTCATTTAGAGGGTTATCGGTTGGTAGGGAGAATGGGGGAAAAGGTGGAGAGATTAAGTATAGACTGGTAGGTACAGAATAGGCAAGGGGATGTTAAAAACAGTATAAGAAATGGAGAAGCCAAAGAACTTATATGTACGACCGATGAACATGAACTAAGGAGGGGTTGCTGGAGGGAATGGGGGTACTGGGTGGAGGGAAGCAAAGGGGGAAAAATTGGAACTGTAATAGTATAACCAAGAAAATATATTAAAAAAGGAAATAGGTTTCTGTTTCTATTTAAAAAAAACACCCAAATAAACAAAGATTAGAAAAAAATCAAACTATTAGAGAGTAGCCCAGAGAAAGAACTTTTAAATGCATACTCTTCAGAATTATGTTTTCTTTTTTTAACAGTAAGCATGTATTAATTTAGCACAAACGAAAATGTAAAATAGAAAAACTCTCCTTAAACCCAAAGAAAACAAAACCAAAAAACCCCAGTTTAATTAGAAAAAGATGAACATGTGGAAAGTCTATGAAGAAGACTGAAGAAATTTCAGGTCAAAAGAGTTTTACTTATTTATTCATTTACTTACTAGGCCAAATTTCACAGTCAAATTTTGCCTTTCTATTCCTTGATATAAAATGCATTATGGACTTAGGGGCTTTTTTTTTTTTTTTAAAGCAAACATATGGAAAGAAGAGACTGAGGGAGATTTATTGAGTGTAACTACACAAGAGCTAAGGACAAGGGACAAGAAATTACAACCCTTTTCTTCTACACTGAGTATTTATTTATTTATTTAAATCCTCATCCAAGGATATGTTTATTGATTTCTGAGAGTGAGGAAGGGGTGGGGAGAGAGGGAGAAACATCTATGTGAGAAAGAGTGATCAATTGCCTCTCTTAGGCACCCTGAACCCAGGGATCAAACCTGTAACCTCGGTTATATGCTCTGATGGGGAATAAACCTGCAACCTTCTGGTGTATGGGACGACATTCCAACCAACCTAGCCACCTGGAAAGGGCCTGCATTGGGTATTTATATGCAGGAGAGAGAGATTAGCCCAGGGTAATGGGAAACAGAATAAAAATGCTGTGGGCACAAATTCCTAGAAAAGGAACAGAACATAGTGTAGAGGTTTTATGGGTTCATTCCTAATATGACCACCAGGTGGCTGTCTGGAGAGTGCCTTGAGATTAAGAAAGCCTGTGCTGGGAAGAAGCTAGGAGCAACCTGTCAGAACCTCTCAAGTGATTTGAACACCAGGAAGGCTCATGATTCTGAAATGGAGTTATGAAGAATAGAGTAGCAGTATAAAAAGAAATATGTTTTTCAAATAATAAAAGTTATCAAATTTAACAAGACTTTTTGCTAATAAGAGCTATCCAATTTGCTTTAATAAATAAATGAAAAAACATTTTTAACAAAGTAATTTTCTAATTTTGGGTCTATACTTGATAAAATATGTATTTCTGAGTTAATTAATTAATTTACTAATAATAAATTATTAATTTACTATCAATAATTCAGGGGATAATACTGGGCCGTGTATAAAGCAGGAACTAAATGAATGCTGTTGAATAAAAAAATGTACAAATAAATATTTAGGGAGTTAGACTACATTACAACTTAATTCTAAAAATGTACAATTCTTAGCTCAAATTTAGGGTAAAATGAGGACAGTATTTAAATTTTAGTTTATGTTTATCTAATCCTTAGAACAGTTTAAGATAGGACTGACTTCAGAACAAAAAAAATAAAATAAAAAACTGAATTCTCTGCTCTCAGGGCAAAGACAAAACAACTTTATAAACCAGCATTTTCCAACAGAAATATAATTAAAGTCACACACGTAATTTTAAATTTTCTAGTAGTTATATCAGGGGTGTCAAACTCATTTTCACTGGGGGCCACATCAGCCTCGTGGTTGCCTTCAGAGGACCGAATGTCATTTTGGGACTATATAAATGTAACTACTCCTTAACTAGGGGCAAGGAGCTCGGCGCTGCTGCCGGGAGAAACAAGGTGCTGGCCGGATAAAACAAGGTGGAGGGCCGGATAGGGCCGCGGGCCTTGTGTTTGCCACCTGTGAGTTACATGTTTAAAAAGTAAAAGTAGGTTACATTAATTTAGAAATATTTAAATTCAATAAATCTAAAATATTACCCTTTTTAACATGTAATCAATATAAATGGTTATGAATGAGGTATTTTACATTCTTTTTTCTATTAAGTCTTTGAAATTAGTGTGCATTTTACATTTATAGCACATCTCACAGTGGATGCCAAATTTCTTATGGAAATACTTGATCTGTATTTAGGCATCATAAAATTTATAGTTGAAAAAGTAGTTTAACATGCTTAAATTTTAAAAATTTACATTCAGTCCCTAGACACAGAAGCCAAATGTTAAGTTCTCAATAGCCACATCGCTAGTGGTTACCACATTGATTGGTCAGGTATAAACAACAAAAAATACTCTAATTTCCACCTACTGTCGGTCAGATCTGTGCTCTTGAGTTCTGTTTTCTCTAACAGAGATAAATTTACAGTGACTCACACATACTCTCCAGTCCATCCTGTGACTGACTGATGTACATTTTAAAGACAAATTCTTAGTCTTCGGCATACAGTCTGTGCAGTGAAGGTAACTGATTTATATAGAGATTATATGAACAAATGAACTGTAGCAAGCACTAACCCACTGAGCCAACTAAACAGAAAATACTAAATAGTAAATATTTGGAATGGGATATAACATCCTAATATAACAATCCAGAATAAGATCTTTTTCTAATAGTTAAAAAATTTTCCTTTTTAAAAAAAGATTTTATTTATTTTTAGAGAGAGGGGAAGAGAGGGAGAGAAACATCGATCAGTTGTGTATTGCATGCCCCTGACTGGGGACCTGGCCTGCAACCCAGGCATATGCCCTGACTGGAAATTTAACTGGTGACCTTTTGGTTTGCAGAATGATGCCCAATCCACTGAGCCACACCAGTCAGGACAAAACCATTTTCTAATTTTAGCTTCTACAAACTGAATTTCAGTTGTAAGATTTGTGAAAACTGTGAAACCACAAAGCAGACTCAATAACCAATGTTTGCTTTAGAAGTTTCTCTTAGTTTATACAAATATATGAATATATAAAACAGTAAAAATTGTAAGAACAGAATGATTAACAGGTATAAAATTCAATGCTTTACCCCCTCAGTAAAAAATTTCCATACCTACTCCACAGCATAAAACATAGGTGTTAAACAGTGTTTGTGTCCTTACTGTTGCAACTTTACCTCATGTAAAGCTTTTGCTTCTTGTAAGTTTTGTATGCTGACTTTGAAACCGTAAGTATTGTTTAAGGATGGTCCGTCAATCTGAGAAGTTTCTTTCTTTGGGGTATTTACTGCTGCAAATTGATTCTATTAAAAAAAAAAACATAGCCAGAAAAAAAATAAATGAGAGATCATTTTCTTTGTTTCAACTACTTATTCCTACTTAAATAATATGCTTTGTGTTTAGTAATATCTGATAAACTAATAATATTTCTTTAAGTCCAAAAAGAAACCATAAGTATTTTATTAACATTCTTTTCATGCTAGTAATTCAAGATACCAGAACTAGATATATGTAGAAATAGCTGATACAATCTGTAAGCAAACCATATGTTGATCTTTGAATACAGAAGCCTCAAATACTGAAAATAATAGTCTTGTAGAGACTTGACATTTATACCACATGGACATTTATCTTGACCTTTGTTGGAAATATGACAATCAAGTAATAAGTTTGGCTAAAGTATAAAAAAGGCTTGAAATTTTCGACTTGTATTTTACCCTAATACAAGATGTGTTTGAAAGATGAATTAAAACATAAATAATCTTCAAGGGTTTAGAAAGAATTGAATCTTTCTATTTTTTAAAAAATATTTTTTTCTGATTTCCAAATCCATTAACTCTTTATGTTCACAGCACACTGGTACTTGTTTTTAATCTAAATAGCTTATAAATCAACAATACTGCTTTAATGAGAAAAGTTTTTAGAAAGTATTTATAATCTCAAAATAGAAATACTAAAATATGTAATTTTATGTAATTCATGATATTTATGAGAAATAGATAATATGGAAGTGATTTATATCATATATTTCCAAGGATACAAGTCTAATATATACTTTTTTCACACAACCATCCATATATTTGAAGTTTTATCATATTTTTAGCATTTGAGTGAAGATATTTATGATTTTTCAGAATTTCAACAGTAATGTTCCTTTTGTTACTTAGTAACATAAACTGAAAAAAATCAATAATGTTATTTGAGAAAAAAGTAATAAACCAAGAAAAAGGATATATTTTTGGTGGGATCAAAAATCACTTACTTGAGCTCTGCTGTCATTGGATTGTTCTGATTTTGCCAGTAATCAGTTAATGTATTTGTATCCTCATAATCCACATTTTGGCTATCATATTCACTTTCTCTGTAATATTTGTATTTACATATAAGAATCTTTTAGATCCCAACAATAACAACAAAAAAAACTAAAAAAAAAATTAGGCAATTTCTTGTTGTCTCAAAGACATGTAAATAAAATGATGCAAAAATATATTAAAATTTTTAAAAAATTGAGACACAAAGTTATCAATTATCTAACTGAAATCTAAGAATCAGAATGGATCTTCCACTGATTGTTAAATATGTTTAGCATAGTTACCTTTGCTTGTGTTAAGAATACTCTTCTACGAGTGTCCGTATTACTTCCTTTCTTATGACTTAATTTCTGGGTTTTTGGTTCTGTAGAAAGAAATTTCATATTTAATATATATATGTATCTCAAAATTACATGATTCAAAAAAAATTTTTGTTGTTCTAAATTAGTATTATCCTATAAATTCCCTCCAAAGACTTAATAAGTAAAACTAATTCAATCTTCTGATCCCCACCAAAATAACTTAAAATTTTTGTATATTTAGATAAAAACATTTAGATTTTAATTACTGTTTTATTCCTCAGTCATTATCTTAGGGAATAATTTAATTCATTTATTCACTTATCAAGTATTTATAATGATGAAGAAAAGACAGTCTATATCTTCATGGGGTCTAGAGAGAATCAGACATTCATTAAACATATACAAAAGATAAAAATTATAACTGGGGTAAACACAACAAAAGAGAATATTAATCGGAAATTTTTATATATGCAGGAAGGCTTTTTAAGCCGAAACAGAAAGATGAAACAATATTAAGTAGGTATAGTGTGGAGATTTTCCCTGATTACAAGCAAAAGACCTACAAATTGCTAAGGGTAGATAAGAAGGTTATGGTAGAAGACCAGGTGAGAGATGATGACAGTTTGGCCTAAGGTTACGATGATAGCAGTAGAGGTAGAGAGTTGTGTAATTTAGGAAACTAAGAGGTTACAGGACTTGGTAATGGACTAAAAATCAGAGGACAGACAGTAGGGAATTGGGTAGGCGTTACAAATAAATCCCATGTTTCTGATTTGTGGAACTCAGTGACAGAGATGGTGGTACTATTCATTGAAATGAGGAAAACTGAAAGGGTTTCTATGTGTGGGCATGTGTGTTAGGTGCTTGGTGGTAAATGTATACAGTGAGATCACGCACTGACTTTCATAAATACTGACCTCGTGGTGCCTTTGAGCATTCAAGTAGAATTGCCAAATAGGCAGTTGGATACAATATTTTGAAACTTAAGAGAGCTTTGAATGAAAATTTAAATTTTTGAGTTATCTGTAGTAATCTTGTGGGCAGGAATTAGATAATTTAGGGAGAGAATATAAAGTAACAGTAAAGAAAGCTTAAGGCTAAGCCTTAATGAACCCCAGCATTTAGGTAGTAACTGAGAATGTGAGATAAACTTCAAAGGAAAGTGGGAAGAGAGGAGGAGGAGAAAAGCCAAGAGGAGAAAAAGCTCCAAGAAGGAAGGTGTGGTCAACAGGACAATGGCTGCTTAGAGGGTATGAGGCAGGAGACTGAAAAACATCCATGGGCTTCAGCTACATGAAGGTTACTGAGAATCTTTGCAAGAGCCATACTGGTGAAATTATGGGGGTAGAATCCAGCTAGAGTAGGTTGAAAAATGAATATGAGATATAGAAATGGAATTGTCAAATTAAAGAAATCTTCTAAAAAATTTGGCTTTCAAGGAGAAAAAAAAAAGAGTAGAAGCTGACAGGTCTAAGGTCAAAGCAGTTGTCTGGCTTTGTTTCTATTCTAAGGGTGGGAGAGACTTGGGTATATATTAAAGGGAAAATGAAATGGGAAAAATCAAGCTGAGAAGGTAAGGTTTGTCAGGGGGCTCCTGTGGTTCACCCAGAAGCAAGAATATAGGATGAAAGTGTATGTTAAGTACAAGTCACATATGCTTCCAAAGCAAAGTTTCCGTGGGATGATGTCTTTCAAAGACGTGATAAAATAACAATACTCTTATTAACTGAGCTAAAATTTCATTTAAAAAGCCCTTATTTTCATTGCCCAGCTGGTGTAGCTCAGTGGATTGAGCATGGGCTGGGAACCAGAGGGTCCCGGTTCGATTCCCAGTCGGGGCACATGCCTGGGTTGCAGGCCAGGTCCCCAATGAGGGCCATGTGAGAGGCAACCATACATTGCTCTTTCTCCCTCCCTTCTCCTCTAAAAGTAAATAAATGTTAAAAAAAAAAGCCCTTATTTTCATTAACATAGCCTAATATTATTTTCATTTTTAACTTTGAAGAACAATTATGAAGTCTTTGTTATTTATAAACTTACCTGTTGATAAAGGGCTAAGGCCAGTTGCTTCAGGAAGTCTTTCCAGTTTTCTTTGTATGATTGGTGTACTATGAAGGCAAAGTGGCTCACATATCCCAGTTTTCAGCCTAACATTAATTGGAGATATCACTAGAGACTCCCGAGGCTCACTGCAGGGGCTTTTCTGTATACCATCTTTTATTGGTTTTAAGACGTTCTCAGCAGTCAGAGAACATCGTTCCTCTTCTGGTGATAAGGGTCTGTCATCTCCATTCAATGTTTTGGAAACTGGGGATGTGGCTTGTTGCCAAGGTGGAATTACTGGAGAATCGGGGGAGCTGTAACTAGCATAATAGTCATCATCATCTTCATCTTTCTCAGGACCATTTGCAGAAACAACTGGTGGCAGCATCTGACTTTCACTAGCAGTTTGACTGCATCCTGTGGTTGGAACTTGTAAAGCAATCCGAAAATTATCAACATCTTCCTTGGTATGTGCTGTAGTAGGGTGTATGTGGGGAGTTGTATCCATTTTTGGAGGCACTGCAGGTTTGTCATCTGGGCTAACTGAAGAGCTGAAGTTCTCAGCAGATTTTACAACTTCAGCTGGCTCAGTTTTAGACAGTTTCTTGGAACGTTCGTATTCTTCTTTGGCTTGAAGCCATACTTGAACCAGTTGTCGACTTGGGGCACATTTACAAGGCATAATCACAATTTTTTTATCTTCAGTCATTTTATGGCTATTACTTGACCCTTTATTGACAAATGCTTGGCCACTGCGAAGGGGTGACCCTGGTCTTGGGTTTTGAGTCATTGCTGAGAACGCTGTTTTCCATAAACGAAGTCCTTCCAAGGAAAAGTCTCCCTCAAACTCAGCTAGATCATTTGGAAGTCGAGTTTCTACCATGAGAAGCCGTCCACCAATCTCCCTATAAAACAAAGTATTTTAGAACAGCTGTTTTGTCTCAAAGAGCAGTTACTAAAATATTTAGCTTCCTACCCTAGAAATTTTTAAAGTCCCTTTTAGAGCCTTAAAAATGCCCACCTCTTTCCTCCCTTTCCACAACTCCTGACATACACATACTTTATGCAGGTATACTCATCTTTAGTTTCAATACACTTTTCCTACAGCGTATTGACTACTAAATTTAGTATATGACTACTAAATTAATTTCCTTGGGAAAATCATTATTAATACCAGGAAAAAAATGGCTTTTTGTTTGTTTTAAGTATCCATGAAGGCTTCTTTTCTTCAAGGAGATGGGACAAAGTCATTGGATGCCTTTCCTCTTACTTATTTTAAATAACTTTCCATTGTCCCATTATATAAATAAAAACTGTGGAAGAATTTGTCATCAGATACTATATCCCTGTATTTTACCTATAGCCTCTTTCTACATTCTCTAGTATCAGGGTTACTATAGTTCCTTTTCCCCTTTATATGGGAAGATTTTGGCCCTTACTAGTTAACTCCAGGTGCAACCATTCATGTAGTCTGTGAATTTTCTTAGTAAGTCCACAATTAGGAAGAGTTTTCACAATGATATCCTACTTATGTAACCAGGATCTAGCACCTTCCCTGTCCCTACCTCCCGGCTAAGTGAAAAATTAAAAGCAGAATTATTGCTATTGAAGGAGTTGAATACCTATAGAATGTGACTATATCCAACTTAGTATTTTCATACAGAATTCATAATGAATCTAAAAATAAAAAATGAGGTGTGGTAATTCAGCTTTCTTGAATATTGTCTGTAGCATTGTAATTGATACAACTCATGTCAAAATATATACCAAAAGCCTTAAATTTTGCAGGAAACCTACTTCTGGTGCTATAAGAAAAAACTCCAAAATACAAGAAATGCTTTATGAAGAGGATACTAATCACGTAATTATCCAAAGTGGCAAAACAGAGAACAATGTTTCTGTAAAATAATATACATAAGAATATTATACAGCCATTAAAATATTTATAGAAGTTAATAAATTTAGAAAATATTTATAAATATGTTAAGTAAATAAATCTGGATACAATACTATGACTACAGTAAGATCACATTTCATAAAAGAAAACAAAATAAAAACTATATACATTTTTAAAAATCTAAGAAAATTATTAAAATATTATTAGTAATTGTCATAGGTAGGGAAATGGTGCAATTTTGTCTTTTTGTACTTCATAAATTCTCTGTAATACATAGATTTATATAAAAAATTGCTTTTCAAAAATAATGACTATCATCCTTCTATTTCAGCTGCAGAATAAATGTCAGTTAGACAACAACTATACAGAGTTAATGACTAGCACACGATAAGTTAACTAAGATTTACAAAATGTGTAAGGTTGAGGCAGAAAAAATACTTCAATTAAAAAATACAGGGTCTGGCACAAATAATGCCCATTTTTTATTACAAAAGTCTTTATTACAAAATCATAAGCATGTAATTCTGTAACATAACAATATAACACTGAAGCACACCATCTAACATTTTAGGTGAAATGTTTTAAGTAAAACTGTAAGTTATTACACCCACATTATAACCCTACCAACCACACTCAAGCAGGTGTTACTTCTGCCAGACCCTGTAGTAACATCATGACTACTAAGAAAGCCAAAGCCTCCCAAATGATGGAAACAAATGTCTAAGGAACAGACATTTGCATGTTCTGGCAGTGAAATAAAGAGAGTACATTCATGATAAAAGACCACTTGGGGGCATCAGGCAAAACAAACCAACAGTGTGCATGTACGTGTGTGTGGAGGGGGTGTTTCTGTCCTTCTCTTCAAGTCCTTAGAGGAGGAAACTTTTACCCTATATTTATGATCACTTTAAAAAAAATCCTCACCCAAGGATGTCTTTATTGATTTTAGGGAGAGAGGAAGTGGGGGCGGGATGAGAGAGAATGAGAGAAACAATGTAAGAGAGAAACATCAGTTGGTTCCTTCCTTTAAGTACTCTGACCAGGAATTGAACCTGCAACCTTTTGAACCACCTAGCCAGGGCTATGATCACTTTTTCTCACCCCATTCCTAAAGGACTGTTGCAGGAACTACTGCTAATCTGCTGGGTAAAAGCCTGGCATCTGTTGTGCCTTTTTTTCCTAGGGTCAGGAGTATGGTGCTGCTAAAGGTCAAGTGCATACATGCGGTGTAGTCTCTTGACTTAGTTGGCTCTTTACATCTCTTTCCATCATTTAGACTAAGCAGGGTCACCTCAGCAGTTCTAGCTGACCTCCTGTGCTTCTAAACTGAGCGGCTGAAATGAACTGCCTCTCTCTCTGAAACTGGTTAGGTAAATGGATCAAGGACACAGTGGGCAGGGCAGAAAACTATCACTTAAACTTGAATGAAGTCATCCCCAGCTTAGCTCTTATCAGATGTACTCTATCCTGGTGACACAGGTGGTACAGAATACCTTCTTAACTATTAGTTTATAAATAAACCAGTATTGTGATTCCTGCCCATTTTGCTATGAGCTGTGTGTATCTGTTTATTACTTCTCTGAAAAGATTCTTAAAAGAGATAATGGGAAGTTAATTCCACCTGGCACCCTTAATAACTGTACAAACTAACAGTAACAATATGACTGAAGATGCTGGCAACAAGGAAGTGGTATATATACATATATATTATTAGAAACAACAATTTTCATTTGGAAATATATATCGTAGAGTACTTAAAATCTATCTATGCTCATTTTCACTTAAAAAATCAAGTTCTTTTTAAAAATTATGAGATTACCATTTTAGAAATAACATTTAAAAAATGATAGTTTTAATAGTTTTCAAGTATCATGACATCCTTCTTAACGTGGAATCATGTCATAGAGAGCCTTTCCATCTGTAATCCTTAATGGAGATGCAGTAGATCCAAAACCAATACTCATCAATTTAAAGAAATTTCTGTAGGTGCAAGCATTCAGCTGTTCTGTAAATTTTCTTAATAAGTCCATAATTATGACTAGCTTTCACAATGATATACAACTTACAAATATGGTACTAGTTAAAAAACTAGCAGTCAGGTTCCAAATGTTATATACACTGTAATTATTCAGAGAGACCCAAGGGGAAAATACAATTCTGATTACCTGGGCTTTTCTGGTACATCAGAAGGATTACTGCAAAATGGTTCCTGGTAAATAGTTTCTGAAAGGTCATGATCCAACAAGGTTGCCATAATTTCTTCCCTACTTGGTGGGGACATAAGTGGTTTCAGAATGTGAGCAGTTCGAGAGGTGAAACTGCCATTTTTAGACTGTGAGGGAGAGCTGGTAGACCTTGGTGAACTGTCAGGAGTTGGTGTCAATATATCATTATTTCTTGAAACATACAATTCTAAATCTTCAGAGGCTGCATCCACAAGTTCACCATCAGGGGAGGATAATATTGTAGTGAAAGAGGTACTGACTGAGTCAAGAGACTGTCCCATTTCTTTTCTGGCATGACCTTGAATCCAGTCTGAATTGCCAGGCTGTGAAAGGCTAAAAAACACTTCTTTGCTTACTGAACTCCTATTCAATCTGGATTTTTCATTTAGACAGTCCTCTGCCTGCTGTACACAGAAAGAATCCATTATTGAGTTAGACCGAGTTGTTAGAGAATGGAAGCTCTTTTTCCACTGGTTATGGCGATGGTTCTCATTGCTTTCAATGGATGATTTCTCAAACAGTTCAGGACTTAGAGTACTAGATCTAATCCATGAGGCTGAGTCTGAGGCATGATGTTTGTTTTCATCACACTTCTGGTTATCATGACTTAAAAACTCATTTTTTTCTATAGTTTGTCCTGGGAAAAGATCCTGAACTGCATCACTTAGGAACTTCTGAGGCAAATTCTGATCAGCGGGGACAAACTGACTCCCAGAATAAAAGCTACAAAATCCAGCCTGACCAATTGTATTAATATCAAAATTGTAATTATGTTCAGGAGACAAGCTATCCTCAAGTGAGTAACAACTTTCAAAACCTGGATCTGAAAAAAAGATGGGACTATCATCCGACAGGGAGTTATCCAACTGGCCAGAATTTTGTGAATTTAGGGAGTCTACTTTAAGAAGTTTGGGGATTTTTTCTTTAGGTTTTGTACTTCTGGGAGTTCGAGGTTTTCTTGGAGATGTTACTGATCGTGTTCGCTTACTTGTTTTGTTATGCTCAAGGGGAACAGAAATATTTTTGTTTGGTTGGTGTTTATTAGATAATGGATCTTGGAAAATATTTGCATTTTGTGCTTTCTGCTGTCTTTTCTGTAACAATTCTTTTAGAACTGCCAGTCCGGATTGTCCTTCACCAAATGCTGAAGGTGATGATACATTTTGACTTTTACATTGAGAAAGTGCTTTGGGTTGAGAAACTGCTTCTGACAATGACCTTTGTTTTACCCTTTCAGGTTTAAAATTCGACATACCTAAAATAAAGCCTCTTTGTTTCTGTTCCCATGCTATTTGTTTGACTGGACTTCTCAGTGAAGTCACAAAGCAATTATTAGGCATCTGGCTTTCCTCTGATGTTGCATTTCCTGGAGAACAAGTTTCACTGTGCTTTGACTGTTCTGCCATGCATACAAGCTGCTGCTGACTGTCTTTGCAATGCAAAAAATTAGGGGCATAAGCCTGGTCTGGCTTTGATTCTAGGGAATTACGGTATTCATTTAACTTTCCGATAGATGACAAATAGTTCCTTTGTGTATTTGCATTCTCTTCTGTCTTGGGAGACATTATACCCGAAGATATCTGTGTATTCTGTGCAACCTGAGACAAATGGTTTGAAAGGTCAAATATATTTTTTTGAATCAAGGTTGATTCCTTTAGAGTAAACATAGCGCTTTGATTATGAGACCTCTGAACATTAATTTTTGAGATTCCGGGTCCCAAAGAATTACAAACAACTGATGGATGTAAATCATCTCGAGAACTGGGGAATGTCTGCAAATCTACTGGTTTCTTGCTTTCTAAGAAGGAAGGAAAGCAGCCAGATAAATTCTGTTGTGCATGAATTCCAGTGGTTTGGGGAGCAGAAAGGGAGTGATCTATAGCAGAACCCATTACTGACACATCTTTCTGTTTAAAAAGTAGTTGAGAATCTCCAGAACTATGTGAGGTCTCAGACACATTCTGATGTTTCAGCACAAACTTAACTTCAGCACTAGACTGAGATTTTAGTTTTTCATCTTTAAGCGTTATGTGCTTTCTTGATGTACTTCTCTCATTTGGTTTTTGTTTCTGTTTTGCTCTCAGTTTCTTCTTTCCATCATCTACTACTTTATTTGTCTGATTTCGTTTGTTCCTTTTCTTAGGAACTACAGAAGGATTAACAAGCTTTGTTTTTGACTTCTTCACCTGCGTTCTTGCTCGACTATTTTTTTCTATGTGGGAATTAACAGTCTTGCTATTATATGAATTAGGACCCTTAAAAAGCATTGCTTCTTTTTCTGCAGCAGCCATAATTTCTTCAGCTCTTGGATCTGTGGGAGACCAGCAGCGAGGTGGAGAAGAATTTATGGGACTTGTGCTTCTCTCAGAAAGAAAACCTAGTTTAGACATCACATCACTGTAATTCAGGTCACAGTCTTCGGCTTCAGCGTTATACGATGGTGAGGGAGGAGAAAGAGTAGCATGTGAACGTTTTTTCCGGAAAGACAAAGTTCTTTTAATATTTTCACTATTTGTCCTTTGTTGCTTACCAGTTTTCTTCTTAGCAGATTTATGTTTAGTTTTTCTTCGGTGACTTTTCTTTGGTGTTAGTGGATAAATGGGATATTTGGTTGCAGGGGAGTCAGGAACTTTTGGCCAAAAATCCTTCAAAGGTGCAAGCTTTTTATACAGTTCCATTTTTTCCTCTGTCAATATTACTTGTTTTTCTTTAGAGTCTATTTTTCCTAGCTTCACAAGCATATTTTTTCTCCCTCTAAATCTATTAATAATAATATACTTTATGATGACAGGGGGCAATTTTTTAGACATTTTTCTTCGTTTTCGTGATTTGAGAGTTCCATCTAAACTTTCACCAATTTCTATGGGATGAGGTAGGCTACTTTTTGAGTTGTGTGTTACAAAACTTGACTCACTATCTTCAGTTTCATAAT
Source organism: Micronycteris hirsuta (assembly GCA_004026765.1). Classification (NCBI taxonomy): domain Eukaryota; kingdom Metazoa; phylum Chordata; class Mammalia; order Chiroptera; family Phyllostomidae; genus Micronycteris; species Micronycteris hirsuta. Next base: position 14,604 of record PVJI01000549.1, read on the forward strand.
TTACTTTGCGTTTTGCTCTAAGTGTGTATTTATTTCCATACAATCCAAAGGACTGCTCGGTTTCTAAGGTTCCATCTCCAAAGTGACAATCTATAAAACTATCTGCAGGTATTTTACTTTCAACAGCTCCGCGGGGGACCTTAGTTAAATCACTGGCCAATATGTTATTCTTCTCAGAAGTACCATTACAAGTATTGTTTTGTATATAATTATCTTTTGCGCATCCAGTGTCACTGGTTTTGGTAGAAGTCTCTTGGTGACCTAGAAGTTTCTTTTTATTAATTTTTAACCGGGATGGTTTATTACTGGGTTGCAGTTTATATGTGACAGGAGAGAGTTTCTGTGGTCTACTCAAACAATTAGAAAGAACAACACTGGGAAAAAACATATAATGTGCTGCTTGCTGGCTGAGGTTTGGCTTTTCTGTTTTATGTTCTTGAAATTCTTCATATCTAATTTTAAGTTTATTTAGCCCACTTTCATCAGCAATGCTATCAAGAGAATGTACCATAGTTCTATTCTCCCCTGAGCATGACAGCAGTTCACAATTTTCAGTTAATGATGAAGGGAATAAACTGTTCAGAGTTGTGCTATTTCCTTTTTCATTTCCTTCAGATAATTTATTTTTTGAATCACTTAAGTCACAAAAGTTGAAAGAATTTTTGCCCAGTGTACTTTCGCTAGTATGACGGTTCATATGTATAAAAGGAGCATCCTTATCGATTTTTCTAATGTTTGTATACTTTCTACTTGGTACTTGTCTTGTAACAGATGGAATATCTTCTTCATAATCAAAAACACTACTTTCACAGGAAGTTACTGGGAGGATATCTTTCTTTTCTTTATGAGAGTTTTCAGAATGGACAGTACTGCTTAAAGATCCAGGGTATTTCACAGAGTAAGTGCTTTCATTTGTGAAAGAAGCAACTGAATGATCTACACCTTTTTCTGTATTGTTTGGCTGTGAAAGATCTTCAATTAAATCTTCCTTGTTCAAAACATGGGAAGAAAGGGCACTTGTGTGTTTACACTGAAAGGTAATTTTAGCAGAAGATGGGGGTTCTAATGTAGCAGCATCTTTGTGAAAGAGGGAAGGTTTTACTGATAGCTTGCTTGTTGCAATCGCAGAAGAGTGGGTTCTAGAATTTGCGTTGTCCAATGGATTGTCTGAAATGAAGGAAAAAGGAATTTATTTCACTTTAATTCTTAAGTTTTAAAATATTTTCCCATATCATGATACTATCACCGTCAAAGAAATTATATGAAATTAAGCTTGTGTATTTAATATGGTTAGTTCAACAAAAAGATTACTTTTTTTTTTTTTAAAGATTTTATTTATTTACTTTTAGAGAGAGGGGGAGGGAGGGAGACAGAGAGGGAGAGAAACAGCAATGTATGGTTGCCCTCTCACATGGCCCTCACAGGGGACCTGGCCCGCAACCCAGGCATGTGCCCTGATCGGGAATCGAACCGGGACCGTCTGGTTCCCAGCCCATGCTCAATCCACTGAGTTACACCAGCCAGGGCCAAAAAGACTACTCTTATCATTAGGATAATAACTCAAGCTAAGTAATCAATAGTTAGTTACATTTAAGTATTAGTCATTATTTTAAACACATATCCTTTTGATCATAAATAGATTATATTAATATTCAGTGCCTTTGGAGAAATAAGAGAAAAATACTGTCACTTTGAAAAATTTTCATAAAATAATATACTTCCTTCGAGTTATCACTTCAAATAAGCTCAGCATATTTCTTAGAGTTTCTTATGCCACTTATATAACATGATAAACTGATTAAAGTTTATGAAACTTCAGATCAGTGATTAAGAAATGTTATCCTCTTAAAAATAAGAAAGAATAATTTATCTACATTCTCTCAAAAGAAAAAATTCTAGAGAAGAACATAACATAACAATATCGTTATAGCCTTACTCAGCCAACTACCCAGTAAATTTAACTATAGTTTTAAAATTGAAATATATATTTTAGCCCCTAATGTAAGAAATGCGCACAGGAGAGTTCTTTACTTACCACTGTTTTCATCTGCAGTTCCATCTAACTGAGGTATAGAAAGATTGGCTAGAAGCAAACTGTTATTACTCCATTCCATTTCTTCTTCTGAAGATGAATCATCTTCTTCAGTTGAGCTTCTGTGGGTATTTCGGCACAGTGATCTAGAGAATAGTAAGATTTACTAGTTGAGTATGACCATTAGAAAGAAAAAAGCATGTTGGACTCAAATAATTTGCCTAATTTGATCTCTAGTAGTAAAACAATAAAAAAAGGTCTGAAAATTATAACTTTAAAAAGAAAAGCAGCTTTACTTTGTTTAGTATCACGTCCTACAAAAAGTTATTGTAAATAGATTTCATAATCCCTTTCATATGAGCTACAACACACCATTATTCCTGTATTCAAAACTCTACAATACCCTGGATCACCACATCTAATTGTGTTCTTCCGTATACTCTCCCTTTATTCTATTATTAGATATACACATGTGACAGCTTGGGTGAGAGACAACCCGGTAATTTGTAAAAGGGTAGCACCCGACATATTTTAAGAAGTCTCCATAAATACACATTCACTACATTATCAATTGGAAAAGGCAAATAAAAAGGGGTAATAAGGTTAGGGTTGAAAGAAAAAAAATAACACGGATCAAAGAAGGGCTAGGAAGTAGTAAAGGTGTTGCTGACTCAATCCAGAAGTAGCTATAAACTAGTGTTACTGAGGATTTCAGATGGACTAATGCATACATACTCTGTTTAAGATTTACCTCATTATAGATTTAAGTTCTTTCACTAGATCTTAGCTTGATACTTTCCCTTCTATCTGGGTGGGCAAATTTTCTATATATACCTAATTTGTTCTATTATCTCAAAAACTTGAAAATATCCCTTTACTACTCATAGAACACTGTCTTCAGTAAGCCTTTCCCAATCACAGTTTGTCCTAAAATCATCCTTTCAAGAGGTCCAACTTTCTATCCCATGCAAAAACATTATTTTTAACAGACCTAATATAACATGTATTTTTGCATTCTCAATAGAGGGGGCTTGCTGTCTCACAGGGTAATCTTTTCCACTGTTGATGGCTCTAATTGTTAGTAATTTTTTTCTAATATTACACAAAATTCTTTATTTGCAACTTGCATACATTCTTTCTGCTTCTGTCTTCTATAGCCATATACGGCGGGTCTACGCCATTTCCACATGATAGCCTTTAAAATATTTGAAGGCTTTCACCATTTGTCCCATAATTCTTCTCTAATTAGACCAAACATCTATTTTTTTCTATTGTTCTTTAAAAGTGACGGTATTGACAGATCCTTCTAGGTATCTTCCTCTTCCTTCTCTTTACATTATCAATATTCTTAAAATATGGAACATAGTCAAGGCAGAAAATAACATCCAACATAGATGTAGAATTAAATGACTCCTTTTCTAGACACTATACTTCAATTTTTCAATCTCTCTCTAATATACCTTTATTAAATGTTTAGATTTGTTCTGCTATTAAACATTAGATTTGTTTTCCCTAAGGTTAACCTGTGTAAGGTTTTCACAGAATTGGTCCAAAGAACATACAAGCATTAATTAATCATAGGATAAACCATGACTATTGTTTTATACTGGCTGACACTACTGGTAACAATAGTGATTTTATAAGAATTTTACACTGTATATCTGAATGTATATCAATCTACTTAATACAGGTATAAAAGTATAAACTAAACAAAATATAATCTAAGAAACTATAGAAGAAATGCTAATATACTGAAGGTAAAATCAAATAGACAATACAAAAAAAAAATGAGAGAACGACGAAGAAAAAGAAAGGCAAATGGAAATAAGAAAAGGTGAAATATCACAAGACCAAACAGAACTATCAAATACCGCTTTTGGCCAAGGTGGAGGCATAGGTAGATACTCTGCCTCCTTGCATAACCAAAAGAAGGACAGCAACAAATTTAAAAACAAAAACCACCAGAACTGCCAGAAAATTGAACTGTATGAAAGTTCGACAACCAAGGAGTTAAAGAAGAAACATTCATTCAGACTGGTAGGAGGGGTGGAGACATGCCGCCAGGGTGGAAAGGACACATGGCAAGGCAGCAGCTGGCAGTCCAACATTTGTGTGTGGATAAACTGGGAGGAACTGGGGAGTCACAGAGATGGCACAACCCAGAGTTCCAGTGCAAGGGGATGGGGGAGGGGAAGGCTCAAAATCTCTGGCTGTAAAAAGCTGTGGGGTTGTGGCTGCAGGAGGAACTCCCAGACTCACAGAAAAGTTCATTCGAGAGGCCCACAGGGTCCTGGAAGGTACACAAAAACTCGTCCACCTGGGAATCAGTAAGAGAAGGGCCCAATTTGCTTGTAGGTAGCAGAGAAAGTGACTGAAAGCCTGAGAGAGGAGAAAGCAGCATTGCTCCCTCTCGGACCCCTCCCCCACATACAGCGCCACAATGCAGCAACCTGGGTTGCCCCACCTTGATGAACACCTAAGGCTCTGCCCCTTACTACACAACAGGTGTGGAGACAAAGAAATATGGCCCAAATGAAAGAACAGATCAAAGCTCCAAAAACAGAACTAAGCAATGAAGAGATAGCCAACCTATCAGGTGCATAGTTCAAAACACTGATAATCAGGATGCTCACAGAAATGATTGAGTATGGTTGCAAAAGAGGAAAAAGTGAAGGCTATGTAAAGTAAAATAAGGAAAAATAGACAGGGAACCAACAGTGAAGAGAAGTAAACTGGGGCTCAAATCAATGATTTGTAACAGAAGGAAGAAATAAACATTCAATTGGAACATAATAAACAAGAATTAAAAAAAATGAGAGGCTTGGGAACCTCCAGGACACCTTTAAACATTCTAACATCCAAATCATAGGGGTGCCAGAAGGAGAAGAGGAAGAGCAAGAAATTGACTTATTTGAAAAAGTAACGAAGGAGAACTTCCCCAATCTGGTAAAGGAAATAGACTTCCAGGAAGTCTACGAAGCTCAGAGAGTCCCAAAGAAGTTGGACCCAAAGAAGCACAAACCAAGGCACATCATAATTACATTACTCAAGATGAAAGATAAGGAGAGAATCTTCAAAGCAGCAAGAGAAAAGGAGACAGATACCTACACAGGAGTTCCCATAAGACTGTCAGCTGATTGCTCAAAAGAAACCTTGCAGATAAGAAGGGGCTGGAAAGAAGTATTCCAAGTCATGAAAGGCAAGGACCTACATCCAAGATGACTCTATCCAGCAAAGCTATCATTTAGAATGGAAGGGCAGATAAAGTACTTCCCAGATAAGATCAAGTTAAAGGAGTTCCTCACCACCAAGTTCTTATTATATGAAATGTTAAAGGGCCTTATCTAAGAAGATAAAAAACTATGAACAGTTAAATGACAACCAACTCACAACTATGAACAACTGAACCTAAAAAAAAAACACAAACAAAAACAAACTAAGCAAACAACTAGAAGAGAAACAGAATCACAGAAATGGAGATAACATGGAGGATTATCAGTGGGGAGGAGGTGGGGGAGACTGGGGGAAAAGGTACAGAGAATAAGAAGCATAATTGGTAGGCACAAAATCGAAAGGGGGAGGTTAAGAATAGTATAGGAAACAGAAGTAAAAGAACTTATATGTACGACCCATGGACATGAACTAAGGGGTGGAGGGGATGTTGGTGGGAGAGGGATGCAGGGCAGAGAGGAATGAAGTGGAAAAAATGAGACAACTGTAATAGCATAATCAATAAAATATACTTAAAAGAACTATCAAATAGTCAAAAACTTTGCTAAAGTATGAAAAAAGTAATCCAATTTATTACAGCAAGACTTAAATACATCAAATAAATACTGTAATCAGTCTATTAATAAAATCCCAAATCTGGTAGAATAATGGGTACAGCTGGTAGTCAATAATTAAATTCACCATTTTGCTAATCACAAAACACTATACACTCTTAGTATAGTAAAATCCATGGTTTTCCCACAGAAATTGTTCATTCCAGAATGAATTGAAGTTCTATCTAATCTATATTGTGAAGATAAGTGGTTGACTCTAAACATATGATTCTACATTTTATTAGGCTTCACCTATTTGGTTTTAAGATATTTTTGAATCTTTATTTTGTCATCGAATGCATTACTGATCTTAACATTTATGACCATCTCAATGCAATGTAGCATGATACTTGGCTTACAGCAAGCATTTAAATGGTTTTGAGTGAATGCATGATCATGTATTCTCTGTGAAACCACTTAGTTGGTCACTACTGTCATGTATTCTTCTTATCCACAAGAATGTTATGTAAGACTTTGTTAAATGTGCCTAAAATTAAGACTCAATACAATTATTACATTCCCCTAAGTAACCATACTTTAAAGACAATAAAGCATGACTTGAATTCATAAAAGGTCTTGATATTCTCTCTTTACCATTCTAAATGCCCACGAAATGTTTATTTAATTATCATAATTATCACCCCATTATCAGACAATAGCACTAGAAGCAAAGAGACCAGTTAAAAAGTTTGAATCATAGGATATTACTTTGGGAAGGAGGGGGATGGAAGGATAGAACAGAGGCCACAGAAACAGAGTTGACTGACAGGGCTTAACAAAAAACAGACATGGGTGTAAAGGAGGGTAAATCAAACATGGAAGTTACAAACTTGCAGAACTTAGTGGGGAAAGCAGTGTTCCTTGTTTCTATTACAGAAACAAGGAACAGAGAAACAAAAACAAAGACATTTTATAGCACTGTCTATTATCATTTAGGATGGCCTATGCTCCAAAAAGGGTGAATGTGATTGAGGCATTTTATAACAGGGTATTTCATGAAAAGATTTATATATAAAAAAATCGATGAAATTCATAGGAGATACAATGAATAGGTAATAACAACAAAAGGCATCTTATGACACCGTTGAGGGTCAAATCGATCAAGAAATCAAATGCTGACTCTGCCTGGACTAGGTAAAATTGGGTCTTCAAAGGCCAAGGAGCTGCGTCTTTGAGGGATTTATCACTGTGACAGCAAAGGGAACCGGGCGCTCTGTGAAAATATTAAAGAGAAGGTTCTGATTTGTGCTCAGATAAGAGGGGACCAGACATTTTATTATTTTATTTTTTATATTAGGTAATGTTGAGAAACTAGAGCATACACACACATATGTATATGTATATATGTCAAATAATATATGGATTAACCTCTTCCATCTTTCAATAATGGTTTTGGGGATGAAAATTTCAAACACAGACTTTAGATGTTTTAGTTTCCCTACATAAGTTTAAAGAAGAGGTATACCCAGTGTTTCAGGCTGAGAGTCCTAATTTTTTCTACCTACAGAGCATACAGCTCAGGCAAAGACTCAAACTAATAAAGTTCACAAGAGACTGATTTAGAAAACCACAGTGTCATTTATGCATTTACCTTAAGAAGTGAATGATATCACTGTCTGCCTCTGAGATTTATTTATTTCAAATATTTAATTCCTTCAGGCTAATCAAACCTAGAAGACATTCCTTGTCAAGTTGACTCTATAATTACTGTTCTAATTATTCTAACCTGTAACAGTTTAACTCCCAGAGGGCAATCTTTCATTCAAGTTCTGGTATAAGGAGACCCCACTTATTACCAACACATATTAATACTTTATATATAAATAGATGATGTCTAAATGTCAGGTCTATGGGGAAGGGAGAACTGGTGGAAGGTGGTAAAAAGGTACCAGCTACCATTATAAGGTAAGTAAGTAGTAGAAATGTGATGCACACCTTGATGACATCATTTACCACTGCTGCATGATACCTTTAAGTAACTGAAATAACAAAAAAGTTACCTCTTTTTGGCACAGTGTTCCTCAATATTGCTGTCCCATCTCTGAGACATAACCAAACTAAGCTCCATTTCTTCTTTTTCAATCTGTGGTTCATTTTCTTCATCATCACTATTTTGGGGGTTTTTAGTGTTTCCAAAGGAAAGACACGGTGATGGCATCCCATTTCCTTCCCCCTGATAGCCATCGTTCTCCAAACCAGCAAGAAGATGTACTAGAGCCTCATCAGGACTACTGCCCACTATAAAAGAAGTAAAGTATCACCAAAAAATAACTTAAGTGTTCTAAATAATTCAACAACTCAGATTATAAAACAACAGCAAAATAAAAGATCCTTGGACCATCTGCACTGGAATGACTCCATGTCCTTATTAGAAAGAAGATTCCCAGACCCTATCCCATATTTACTAAATCAGAATTTCTTTTTCTAATATTTAAAAGTATTTTTTCAATTCCAATTTATATTCAATATTATTTTGTATTACTTTCAGATGTATATTAATCAGAATTTCTGAGGTAGGACCTAGGAATTAGCATTTTAACAAGCTGCCCAAGCTCTTACTGCATAATTATGCTTGAGGAGCACTAAACCAACATGGTCACAAATACTGAAAATTAATGCTAAGGAAGTACCTTAAAAACAATACATATGAACACCCTATCCCTTACCTAAGCTTTATTAAGCTCATTTAGCAAATGTTGTTTAAGGAGATGCAAAGACACTCAGAAATAACTGTCACTATGTTCTACACTAGCCAAAAATTAATCGCTTAAAACAACTGTCCAGGGAAATTTCTGATACTCACCAAGAAAAAATCAATTATGATAATTTAATAATATACTTAACTTTGTAGAAATTTAATTCAAAATAAGCCATTTTTTCCCTAAAGCCATAGTTTTCCTCTAACAAAAGTGAAGTTAAAAAAAGGTTATTATTATTTTCTTTCACAACTGTTTAGAAAAAGCTGTGTAGAAAACAAAAACAAAACTACTCCATTTAATAAAAAATTTTATTTTTATAATAAGTAGAGTAAGGAACATGCAACATTAACCTCTTCAAATCAAAGAAAAAATCACCCTGGGGTGAGGTGGGCAAAGAGGAGGGGAAGGAGACACCTGTAATAGTGTAAACAATAACAATAAAGTGAAAAAATGCCTTCATGTATGCGCTTTCATTGATTTCAAATACTGAAAATTTACGGTAGACTGTTACTTACAGAAAACTGGTGACTCACTCAGTCTTTGGGTCAAAGGCTGAAAAGTCTGGCTATTTTCCATGAGGTTCAAAATTGCTTCTTCATTAATAAGAGCTTCTTCTACTCTGTGTCTAGTGAGACCTTAACATGACAAAATATATAAACATTAAAGCAATGGCCTAAACTTACTGTTAGGTTTTATGTAAATTAGAAAGCATTACGATGCAAATCCATTAAAAAATTTGAAGTGTTAGTGATATATGTTAAATAAAAACATAATAAAACTTAATAAAAGCCACAGAATATCTAACCAGTTACATGGAATAATTAAAAAAGCCTTCAATCTATGAATTACTAAATATTTAAAATCTATTTAGCCTTTTCAATCCTACCTAGTTTGTATATATAGTTATATTACTCTAATAAAAATCATTGCACATTAAAATATTCAAATGGAAAACACAAAGTATCTTATTTGAATAATAAACTATTTTATTCTCTATGGCTTAAAAATTACAAGTAAATTAATTTCACATTAGTATGTATTTTTCAGGAAGTTTTACTTTAAGACCTAAAAATATGTCTTCAAAATATCATTTAAAATTGATATAAAATTACATATTGTACTTCATTTATGTCCATTCATTTATTTATGTTCAGAAAAGGTAAATCTTAGAAATAGTGATTGCAAATGCACACAAAATCTTTTGAGGTGAAGAAAATGTTCTGAAGCCAAATTATGCCGGTGTTTGCAGAACTCTATAAATTTGGTATAAATCACTGAATTATAAACTTAAAATGAGTGCATTTTGTGTTATGTAAGTTATACCTCGATTAAGTTGTTAAAAACATGCTGAGTGAAAAAAGCAAGTTGTTTAATCTATGAAAAGTAGGGTAACATTATGTAAAATCTAAAATAATAGTATAATGTTGTGAGCATACATACAAGGTAGGGCAAAAGTGAGTTTACAGTTACTCCTATGGATAATAATACAATAATTAATAAGTACGGTAATATAAGATTATACTCTGTTTCTTGTACTTACAACTGTAAACCTACTTTTGCCCCAGGCTGTATATAAGAATACATAAAATCATACAGGGTAACAGTTTGCACAAACTGCAGAATAGTGCTTGCCTCTAGAGATGAAAAAAAAAAGTAAATGAATGGGAGAGAGGTTTTTGCTATATAAATGATGCTTATTTCTTAGGGGAAAAAAAAGAAAGACTTAGCAAACCCAACCAAATACTAGTATCTCAGTGCTAGATACACAGTCTGTTAGGGTATTTTCTGCAAACCTGAAAAGAAAACCTCACCTTTGCTCAATTCTGCGTCTTTGTGGACTTCTACCATGTTAGCCGGTGTACAATGAAGAATTTCGGGAGACAGAACCTCAGAGTGCAATGTTAGCTCAGCAGAGAACTCCTGGGACCCATCGCTGTAGTCTACAGATCCTGACAACGTTCTGCTTAATTAAAACACATCCTTTATGATAAACTAGATAACAGAGCAGTAAAATAGTTCTAAGATCTATAATAAATAAGCACTTACACAGAGAAATCATTCTGTTTGAGAATTTCCTGAAGTCTCTTCTGAAACTTTTTTTCACTTTCTGTTACTGGCACAAACCTGCGATCTTTGAATTTTAAAAGTGCGTTAAGAAAAATGTAGATAGAAAATGAATGAAATATTTTCTTTTCTCCTAAAATAGCTTTTAAAATAGCAATTTCCTATCCTTTCTCTTGACACATATAACACCACCTAAAAGTAGTTCTATTATAAAAACAAACAAAAGAGAAATGGTTGTTACTGAAGCTATATAATTAAGCACTTAAAGTCAGTTCTAGATTAAGTTCTGCAATTACAACTTAAATCTAACACAGAAAAACATTGTTCTCTACATATACATGTGCCATACACTGAAACTAGAAATTTCTCCTTATGAAATATTTCTATTTTAAAAGGCACTGAAAATTTATCAAAGTATGCATTCAAAACTTATCAAACTATTTTTAGTGTCCAAGACACTATAATAAAATTTTGAAATTTTAATTGGACTTCACTCTAGGCTTACTACTGTATTTCAAATACTTTTGCCCTGTGAATTGTCTTTTATTCTTTTACCTCTAATTTAATATGTTGTATCCATGGCATTTATTTAAGCCCCCTCAAATTCTTTTTGAAGTAGGAGGGTTTAATAAATAATAAAATGAATGTTTTCTTCAGATGTGTAGAAGATGATCAATGTGAGAGTTTGTGTGATATACTGGGATAATAATTTGGGAGTCGTATTTCATGGATACATTTTCAAAGCTTAATAAACACAGTGTTTCTAAGTTGGAATTCATACTCTTCTATGGGTATTCTGTAGCTCATTTAGAAATACAGAAGGTTAAAACTACTAGAGAATGAAAAAGGAGCAAAAATGTGAGACACAAGGATATAGGTATGGTGAAAATCAAGGACAACGAAGATGCCAATTTCTTATGGGAAAACAGACAATGAGTGACTTTGGAGGTAATGGATTACTGGTTTGGAGCAATGACAATAGAAAAAATATCTAGAAATTTGAAGGTAACTTGAAAAGTAAATTTTAAGGTCAAGGTAAAAACTCAATGGCTTAACCTTTTCTATTAAAATATCTTGTTTAAAAAAATCATTTGAGTACTATTTGGTTTATACCTTGTGATTCAGGTTGGCTAATTTGAGAAGTTTCATTTCTGTTTCTTCGCCGTTGCTTTTCATCTTCCCATATAGCCTGTAGGCCAGGGTTTCCACCAATTTGAGCTGTAATCACAATAACACTTTACTACTACAAGGTCAGAGTAAAAAATACTTGCTTAAAAAAGAAATCCAAACTTTTAGAAAAATAAATACTGTCTCTTAAGAAAAATAATTACCTACTTTGTGCAATAAAGCAGACAAACTATCCCAACCTACATTTCTTATGCTACTCTGTTTTTAGTTTTCTTCCCAGTGGTTCTCAAAACCCAACAAGTGAGTAAGATTCAAACATCTGATGATAGCCAATAGACCTAAGACCTGGCATATATCCTAAACATTAAAAGTCAGATTATATTAATTTTTAAAATACTGGCTAATTTACTCGTAACATTTACTGTAGGTTCATGACTGTGCAAACATACTCATATGAATGAAAATATAAATGAAGAATATGACTATCTCATCAGAGGTAAAGAAGCAATCTTCGTAACATTTGGTGTCCTCCTTTTATAGAATCTTACGTTTCTCATAATGTTTTCTTCCCTATTATTTCACTCTACTTTGGTCATTAATTTTTACAAATAAAAACTTATATTAAGAATAACTATATATATATATACCTTCAATGTCCAGCCGATTTAAGATATCAGCAGCTACAGCATCTACTTCTAACTCACATGTACTCCGTGGTTCAACACCTTCCAGTATTAATGAGCTGTATTAAAAACACACCAAAAAACCACAATAATTATGTAAGAGCAAATTTTGTAAAGATATTTTAATATAATTTTTTATGTTTAGGTGGTAAGCAGAAAAGTCAGTGATATATTAATTCACAAGTATTCATGACATAATCGATATTGTAGATATACATATAAAGAAATAAAAACAGGAAGAGAAAATATAAAAAATACTAGTATATATATAACTCAATTGAGATCCGTCTGCAGTACATTCTACACATTTAGGTTCATTATATTTTATATATAAGGAATGTAGAACATTTCAGCATGTGGGCCATATCCAGTACAGAATGGGATAACAGAGGATAACTGAGAGATGTATTAAAAACCATACAGATATGTAATCATTTGCTCAGAGGCATCTTTCTCAGCAATCACAGATTGTTTAAAAAGTAAGATGGGCCCTGGCTGGTATAGCTCAGTGGATTGAGTGTGGGCCTGGGAACCAAAGGGTCGCCGGTTCGAATCCCAGTCGGGGCACATGCCTAGGTTGTGGGCCAGATCCCTAGTTGGGGATGCGTGAGAGGCAACCACACACATTGATGTTTCTCTCATCTCTTTCTCCCTCCCTTCTCCTCTGTCTAAAAATAAATAAATAAAATATTAAAAAAAATAAGGAGATGGGGATGAGTGTGGTGGGGGGAAATGGAGACAACTGTACTTGAACAATAAAAAAAAAATGAGGAGAGAATATGCAACAAGAGATGAGGGGAGGTGAGTATACTGAAAAGTAGGCAAATGATACTATTCTCCCTGCCCCCAACTACTGCTAAGCTGGAGAATGCTTTAAAATTCTTCATAACTACAGATTTGAGAAACCATGTGTTCAATAGTGGGATCATAGCTAGGAAATGTAATACCACAAAGTCATTAATTTTTATGAGAACTACAGAGGGTTGTTCCTGCTAATGTGCTTTGACTCAGAAGTTTCTGGGTTGTTTTTGTTTTTATAAGAGCCACAAAAAAAGATTAGGACACCACATAACTGTTCCTGCTTGACAGAATAAACATACAAGTTCTAGGGTGAATCCCAGTTACTTATTCCAAAATTAAGATGTCCTACCAATACAGACATCAAATGAAAATGAAAGAACTATGATTTTACTAGGAAGTGGGTGATGGCAGACTTCATTCACATTTGTATTTGAAAAATTTTTTAATGTTTTAGGAGAAATATATTAGCAAAAGCTCATTTTCCATAGTCTGTCCCTAAGGAAATTTTGATGAAACATTAGAAATTAATTTGTTAAGCCACAGAATTTTTACAATTCAAATACATATACATGTATATATAGACACAAACATAAAACGTATCTTTATCATTGATAGAAAAGAAACATATTAGCCAACCTATCACTATATATCCATTTCATTTTCAAAAAACTAATTCCTCAATGCTATCTTCTTCATTCATATAATTAAACAAAATCAATTTCGCCATTAAATGACATACCAGAAAAACAGTTTATGGACAACAATTTTCTCCTTATACTAAAAAATTTCACAAGTTTTGAAAAAACTATATTGTGAATTTCAAAGGTGAATTTTCAAGAAGTAACACATGTGTGACAAAGGAGGGAAACAATAACGTCAAAAAATACAATCTCATAGTAGAAATTTACAGGGATTTCTTGCCCTTAATACAAAACTATTTTAGACATTCTGAACAGGTGATCCTAGGGAAAGGAAATAGTTTTCAGAATTAAAATTTTCCAGTACATAGAAAAAGTGAGTAAAAAATTTGAGTCAGCAAATACACTCATTTTAAGCCATGAAAGATAAGAGATAACTGTGGTAGACAACTGTACATCTCTGAACATTTCTGTTCATAGCTTAACAAAACAGTCCTACTAATTAGAATCAGTGGTGAAGGAGCTCAGACATTTGTGATTTAAAAAATTTTTTCAGATCATCCTGATGAGCAGCCAGGGTTGAGATTACTGTAGTAGATTCCATTTTTGTGGGTTCAACTTTCCAGCAAATGATCCTGAAGGTTTGTGATATGTGGTAACTGGCAACAAGCTAGTGAGTAAGGTTAGTAGAGCTGCTAACTCAGCACTCTCACCTCATTACAGGTTTGGTGCTCAATGTTATGGCCCTTGTAATAATGTTTGTGAAAGGACAGAAAGCATTTCTCTGTTAGGTACAGATAAGAAGGTTAGCACCTGGGGATAGAAATGAGACTAATAAAATCTAAGGGTAATGATTTATGGCAAAAAAATTTTGAAATTATGTTATCTGTACTTCATGAAATTATAGATTTTCATGTTTAATACAATAAAAGCATCCCCCAAAATATAGGTTAATATGAGACAAAGATATATAGCTGTCCTATATTTAAGTTCTAATTCTGAGTACCCTTCTAATTTTACTAGTTTGTCTATTTGTATCTTTGCTTATAATTTGTCAATTCTTAATAGTCTCCTTAAAAACATTCTAAAATTCAAACTTTTCAATATAATAGGGTTTCCCCAAACTTACTCATTATCAGTGAAGCTTTACTACAAACTTATAACCTAACCAGAAAGATGTATGTTCTTTTTTTTTTTAATTTAAAGATTTTTATTTGTCTATTTTTAGAGAGAACAGAAGGGATGGAGAAAGAGAGGGAGAGAAATACCATCTATCTGTTGCCTCTCTCTCACACCCTCAACGGGGACCTGGCCTGTAACCCAGGCATGTGTTCTGACTGGGAATCGAACCAGTGACCCTTTGGTTCACAGGTTGGCACTCAATCCACTGAGCCACACCAGCCAGAGCAAGGTGTATGTTCAAAAAGAGCTTCAGATACAAATAAACTTTGACTTGAGCTTGAATTTAAAAAGTTACTAAATGTAGAACTTTGAAAACCAAGGGATCTAGAGAATAGGTAAAGTCCTTGGATTAAGTTGATTTGCTCCAATTTTGGAGAGACAGAGGGACTGTATCACAGGTATAAAAGAATGAGACAAGTAGCTTGTTGGTCACTTCGCTCTGGACTAATTAGAACTGATGTGGTTAATAATATTCTCTCTAAACTTAATACCATTTCAACATGATTATAAAAACAACTCCACTGTATCTGAGAAGGAACCAAGAAGTGCACAGGTATACATGCGTACGTATGTGGGTGTTTATCAAGCTGTCCTGATACTTGTTACGCTGAATCAAGAGGTAAGGCATTAAGTCACTGTCCACATCACTTTCAAGTCTTAAACGTCTCACTCCGGGGTAACATTCCAATCAGAAAGCATTGTATTTATATCATTATTTAGTGATATTCTTTCCTTTTTCTTTTCTTCCTTTTTTCTGTTCCCTTGTTTATTTTTTTCATTAGATTCCACATATTAAGTGAGGTCATATGGCCTTTGTCTTTCATTGACTGGCTTATTTCATTTAGTCTCCACTTCCATCCATGCTATCGCAGAAATTAAGAGTTCCTTCTTCTTTTTTTTTTTAACTGCTGCATAATATTCTTTTGTGTAAATGCACCACAGCTTTTTTATCCACTCTTCTACTGACGGGCACTTAGGCTGTTTCCAGATCTTGGCTATTGTAAGTAATGCTGCTATGAGCATATGAACATAGCATATTCTTTCAAATTGGTGTTTCCTTAGTGATATTCTTTCTTAATTTTAGATACTAAAAAATTCCAAGTAAATCTATAATATGAAAATTCTGTTAAGTATGTATAAGATCTTAAACCACCTAAATTAAGCTGTAAAAACATATTTTGATAGTTTCTCTTCCACTGATTAATAAATTCACATTTTCCTTTCATGAAATAAAAAAATAAAGTCACTTAAACATTTTTTCCACCTTGCATTTTTCATAAAAAAGCATCACATGACATATGTGCAGTGGAAACAGGAAAACCATCACCACCCTGTCAATAGTCAATTGAACAATAAAAGGATAAAGAAAGCCTGGGCAATGCTTTATGGTATAAAGCAAAAATTCCTCTGAGTTCCAGGTAGATAAAGCTACTACTAATAATTTTTATAGGTACTGATTACCTACTTGTTTTATGGTAGGAAAATCTAAATGTTTAGAATACGTTAACTTCCTCAAAATAAATTAATAAAATAGTTTCATAAATAATAAAACAGTCAAAGGAAATCACAGATTATATTATTCATACTCAGTATGTCAACCCACTTTTCCTCACCAATATTTAGTGTTTAGAAATTTAAAGGGTTATTTTTACTAAAAATATTTACTATTTAAGTTTTCAATTGATATTATGTGATTTTTACTTGACAAGTTACAGGGTATCAATTTAGAATGCACAATGAAGATAAACGTTGGAGAGAAGTATAAAAATTTATATCCAGAGACCTTTTACTAATTAAGTGATAATTAGGTATATTGTCATGGTCTCTTTTTGAAACATATGATTCTGTGTAAAATACTAATGTTGAAATTTGTTTTGATAAATTTATATATTAAAAACACCAAATATAAGGTTAAAATTAGATGATGGTAACCACTAACTTCTGAATACAGTCAGATATATGTAAATAAGTTTTCTTCTTTACAACATTAACTAACCTTGGTATTTCATTTTCTTCCCACCGAAACAAGGTACCAGTAAGAGAATTTCCTGGTAGCCGATCCTTGTAAGATCCAGTTGCACTCAATGAATCACCTGGGAATAGAAAAGTAAAAGGGAATCAGTTCTAATTTTAATTTGCATATAATTACTCTTTAAGTAAATAATATATAACCTACATGACTAGCTCCTAAAATTCATACATCCCTAGGAATGTATACGCACAGTTGAGAGTAATGGTTCCAAACTAAGACGGGAAAGAAGTACTTATGCTATATGCTCATGAGAGAGAAATGACTGCAAGACTTTCATACTAGAATAAACAAATACACTTAAATGGGCTATTCTGATAGGTATGCTTAAAATCTCATCTTTATTTTTTTGTTAAGATTTTATTTACTTATTTTTAGACAGAAGGGAACAGAGGGAGAAAAAGAGGGAGAGAAACATCATTGTGTGGTTGCCTGTCACGTGGCCCCCACTGGGGACCTGGCCTGCAACCCAGGCATGTGCCCTGACTGGGCATTGAACCAGCAACCCTTTGGTTCACAGCCCGCGCTCAATCCACTGAGCTACACCAGCCAGGGCAAAATCTCATCTTATAAATAAAGATGGATTAAAATTTTTTATAGACTTTAGTCCAAATTCCTAGGATATTCTGTATAAGCCTCAATTAAAATTCTAGTGGAAATCAGATTCCAGATAAAATTCAAAACATACTTTAATATTAATCCCTGAAAAAAAAAGGAAATACACAATGCATTCTAGAAGTAATGGCAGTACAACAGTGAGTGGAAACCTGGGGCATATGCAAATACAATCTGACCAACAGCTGAAAAGGTGACTTGTTTGCTTAAGTTGTCCTAGTTTCAGAAAATGAGTCCTACGGTCATGTTTTGAAAGTAGTCTCTAAATTTTAGCAATTTTTCTGTGATCTCTTATGGGAATTTAAATTTTCAGATAAGAGAAAGCTTGAATCCCGACATTATGAAAGATATTAAATTTGCAATCCTTCCCAGCTAAATGTAACACTTTGATTTTCTTATTTGGCTAGCTTGATCACAAAATATTGTAATTAGACTGAGATCAGGTACTACCATCTTTGTTATTTCAACAAAACACATATCTTCACAACAGGTAACTAATTCTCCCCTATAATTTATGTGTATTTTAGCATATTTCCATAAAGAACGTGGAAACTCACGTATATTATATATAACATAAATATATAATTTTTTTAAACTGTGGATGTCAAAAAATATAAAATGCCTCTGTGGTGCTCAGAATATTTACTCTACATAAATACTTCTATATACTTCATCTTCACAAATATAGCAATTAGTAATTTGCATTTCATTTGAAAACTGGTTATATACTGAATACTGAGACAAAATTATATATGCATATATAATATTAAAATTTCTAACTTTTTCACTTTTGAATTTACATCAATTTTGAAAGTAAAACTACATTATGTACTTATTAACTTGTCTTATAAGATAAAATGTTGTTATGCATATATATATATATATATAATATAAATATTAACTTGCCATTAAGTTTACTGGTAGTTTTAACTGTAATATGTCTAAAGTAACATGACAAAATAAAATACAAAAAATGATTCATCTATTCTTGCTATGATTTTAGTGTAACCTATTATCTTATTTATACAAAACAAACAAAATGAAAACCTGAGGGCTATTTAGTATAATGAATTAAGGTATATATTTTATTTTACCATACTTGCAATTTCCCTGCTTTTAATTTCTCCCAACTAAATTTCATATATTTCTGCCTTCGGATTATAAAAATTTTCCATAGTTAAAAAAAAAAACACTTCTAATCATCATTCCAATACTTATCTAGCTTTTATAACTAAAATAAATGGCTTACATATATTTGCTAATTTAAAATTTTCTCATGCTTTTCACCTATTGGAAACAAACTTTTGTGAGGTTTCTATTATAGGTATTAAGAATATTCTAAATTTGATTGTGGTGATGGTTGCATAACTCTATCGAAATCCTAAAACCACTGAATTTTCCATTTTAAATGAGTGAATTGTGTGGTATGCGAATTATACCTCAATAAAGCTGTTATAAAAAATTTCAATTAAAATTCTTTTCCTAATAAACTCTAACACTATTTTGTATATTTTATTCTTTATCCACTCAGCACTTATTATACAATATAAATATATATGATTTTATAAATCATCAATCACATAACCTTGTTTTAATGCTTTAATTTGAATTGAGAAATTAACCTTACTTTTCCTTCTTGCTTTTCGGAACTTGACAGCAGCCAGATTTATTAAATTCATTCCATATAGATTGTAGTCAATGAAGAGCTGTAGGAGGTAGGGAATATGCGCTTCATGAGGCTGAAAAAATTTATTCATTATGGCTCCACTTTGCAAGAGTTCACATATCCTAAATTAGGAAAAAAATTATATAATAAAATTATGTTTCCTAGGAAGTTAAGTGAAATGATTATACTAATAGGGAATAAAACATCATATTGGCATTCAAATTTTAACTTCAATTTACTAGAAATTTGTATTTTGTAAGAAATTAAAAGCTTAAATCAAATTACAGAATAAGCCGCATGCTCTGAAAATGATAAAAACCTTAGATGAAGAGTATTTTTCCATTTTTAAAAATGTTTATTGATTTTTAGAGAGAAGAAGGTAGATGGAGGGGGGAAAAGAGAGAGAGAGAGAGAGAGAGAGAGAGAGAGAGAGAGAAGGAGAGAGGGAGAGGGAGAGAGAAAGAGAGAAATATCAGTTGTTGGGCTCCCATATGCACTCCACCTGGGGACTGAATCTGCAACCTAGGTATGTGCCCTGACTGGGAATCGAATCCCCAACCCTTTACTGTACGGGATGACACTCCAACCAAATGAGCCACACCAGCCTGGGTAAGAGTATTTTAAAACTAGTTTAATAGTAACTATTGGGTTGACCAAAAAGTCCACATGGTTTTCTCTGTAAAATAAAAGACACATTTTTCATTTTTGCCAATAACTTTATTGATTTGAGTACTCTGTGTATGTTGGCTGTCTCCCACTTCTTATAACCCTGATTGCTCTCAATTAATGTCTCAATTTGATCGGTACCAACTTCAACTGGTCTACCCAACCATGGAGCATCATCTAGAGAGAAATCTCTAGCATGAAACTTTACAAGCCACTTTGACATGTTCCATCAATCACAGCACCTTTTCTACATGCTGCACAAATATTTTTTTTTGCATTTCAGTTGTGTTTTTTTTTAATTCTTTTCTTTTAAAGATTATTTATTTATTTATTTATTTTTAGAGAGAGGGGAAGGGAGGGAGACAGAGAGGGAGAGAAACAGCAATCTGTGGTTGCCTCTCACATGGCCCTCACTGGGGACCTGGCCTGCAACCCAGGCATGTGCCCTGACTGGGAATTGAACTGGGACGCTTTGGTTCCCAGCCCGCGCTCAATCCACTGAGCTACACCAGCCAGGGCTCAGTTGTGTTTTTACCTTTCTTGAAATAATAAAGGATCACATGCAGAAATGTTGCTTATTTTCTTCCATCTTCGATATTAAAATGGCTACATAAAAATTCACCAATTTTGGTAAGTTTTTTTAAAATGCTCACTGCCATGACAGTTGTTACAATATGACCTAACAAAATTATTTCGAATGAAGTTAAAGACAACTACATACTACTAGAGCCAGCCATCTTCTGGGAAAATACCATACAGACTTTTTGGCTAACCCAGTATTTTGAAAAAGACAAAATGTCAAAAGGTTTTTAAAGTAAGATTTTTCTTTTAAAAAGTCAGAAAATTTTTTGAAAAGCAGGAAGGTAAAATGACCAAATTAGCTAGAGAATGCACAACACCAGTGAGTGAGAGGCTACTGAAGAAAAACTGAGATGATGGTAGTTTTAATAAGACTCAAAAAAATGTGTTGATTCAGGAGATATACAAGAAATACATGGTCAGGACTTCATGGCTAACTAGATGTGGAGGATAAGGCAGACTATATATTATGGAGTTGACCATAATGCCTAGATTTCTTGCTTAAGTGGCTAGTTGGTGGTGCTGCATTTACTGAAATAGAAAGGAATGGAAGAAAACAGCCTTTTGGGGGAAATTTTTTTAGAGGGAATATAAAGATAAACTGAGTTTTAGACATACCGGGGTTTAGGTATAATGGGATAAGTCAGGTAGATTTTAAAGAAAATATTGAAAATGAATGACAATGGAGATGAGGATAATAATAATTTTATTAACATAGCAAAGGCAGCTAACATATTTTTAAGCACTATGTATTGGATACTGTATTAAGTGCTTTTAATATTTAATCTCAAGTAACCCTCACTACAAACTGATGGTACTATCATCCTTATTTTAAAAACAGAGAAACTGAGTCTTAGAACCCTAAGGAACAATCACAAATGTTAAAAGTCAAACCAACAAAGTGGCATAGATATGACTGATAGATAGGTATAGGTATGAGAAAAACGAGAGGAAATGTATATATGTAAATATCTACATATTTTATATATAGATAAATAAAACAACATTTGGGATTATTTTAAGGCAGTGTAAGAACTGACATGAGGTCAAAGGTAAGGACAAAAAGGTGTTGATTTAACAACATCAGTGAAAGCAATTTCAGAACAATGGTTGGGGTGGAAGCCATACTAGAGTAAGTTGAAGAGTGAATGGGAGGTAAGAAACTGGATACACAAAGAATAGATAATTCCTTCAGGGAGAATAGTTATGAGTACGAATGTGTGTGTCATGTGTGGGGAAAGGAGATGGGGATAACTAAGAGATGAAGAAAAGGACAAAGAGGGTGGATCTTGAGCTTTGGAGGTGAGGGAGAGAGAATCACTTTCACCAAAACAGGTAGCGAAAAGGAGAGAATGGATGTGAACAGAATTTGAGGGTCTTTGATAGGAAATTAAGAGAGCTTCAGTCCAGTGGTTCTGGAACTTTTTGGTTCCAGGAATTCTTTTCACTCTCAAAAACTATTGACAGCACCGCCCTGGCTGGTGTAGCTCAGTGGATTGAGCGCGGGCTGGGAACCAGAGGGTCCCGGTTCGATTCCCAGTCGGGGCACATGCCTGGGTTGCGGGCCAGGTCCCCATGAGGGCCATGTGAGAGGCAACCATTCATTGCTGTTTCTCTCCCTCTCTGTCTCCCACCCTTCTCCTCTCTCTAAAATAAATAAATAAAATCTTTAAAAAAAAAAAAAAAAAACTATTGACAGCACCAAAGACCTTTTGTTTGTGATCTATATCCATTGATATTTACCATAATAAAAGTTAAAACTGAGAAATTTTAAAGAAACCTATCTACTAATTTAAAAATAATAAACCCATTATGTTAACATTAAAAAACCTATATTTTCTAAAACAAAAAAACAATTTAGTGAGAAAAGAATAATTATTTTACATGTTTGCAAATTTGTTTTAGTAGAAGATAGATGGATTCTCACATCTGCTTCTGCTCAACCTATTATGACATTTTGTCCAGCCTCACACAGATATGCAGTTGGAAAAAGGAAGAATAACTAAGCTTTTCAGATAAATGTTGATTTTCTTTGATACAGTATGGAAAAGGAATAGAGTGGTAGTTTCTCAAAGGTTAGCAACAATGTGAAATTTGAAACTATACCAACAATTTTGATATTATGTTACATTAAAATCTATTGGTCTACATTATATTTTAAATACTTTTACCCATGTAGGATTTTCTAACATCACACACTGGTCATTTTGAAAATACAGATACACTAAGTTAAACAGATCTTCTAAATGTTGATATATTTCATTAAACAACATGAAAAAAATTATTTGTCAATATCATCTCTCATCAGAAAAATCTCTCTTTTTTAAACATTTTATTTATTTATTTTTAGAGAGGGGAAGGGAGGGAGAAAGGAAGAGAGAGACCCATCAATGTGTGGTTGCCTCTCATGTACCCCGAACTGGGGACCTGGCCTGCAACCCAGGCATGTGCCCTGACTGGGAATTGAACTGGTGACCCTTTGGTTTGCAGGCTGGTGCTCAATTCACTGAGCCACACCAGCCAGGGCAAATCTCTTAAGTATGGGAATGTATGAAAGTTCACACTACTGGACTTCCAGTCAGGATGGTGGAAAGAGGTAAATGTGGTACTCAAATCTTCCCACAACCACATAAAAAATACAACTAGACTATAGAACAACCATCATTTAGAACTGCCTGAAATTTAGCTGAATAGAAGTCCTACTACTAAGGATTTAAAGAAGCCACATCAAGACTGATAGAGGAGAGGGGGAGATGCAAAATGGGATGATCCCGACCCATGTGTGGCAGTTTGAAATCGGGAGAGACATCTTGACTATAGAGGTCCCCCCTGAGGAGTGAGGGGGTCCCAGCCCCACATGAGACCTTCCCAGCCCAGGGTTCCAGTGCCAGGAAGTTCCCATAACTTCTGGGTATAAAAAACAGCAGGGATTGTGGCTGAGTGAGACAGAGGGCTTCTGGAGTCCTAGGCAGTTCCTCTTTAAAGGGCCCATGCACGGACTTACTCAGACTCACTCCCTCTGAGCTCTAGCACTGGGGCAGCACCTTGAAAGGCACGAGAGACATACAGGGAAAAACTGAACTGTCAGTCGTCAGAGTGAGAGCTGGGGAGGGAGAGCAGCTTTCTGCCAGACAAAAGTGCTGGCAGAAGCCATTGTTCCTCTTCTGAGACCACCCCTCCCACAGAGCTAACAGGCGGGCACCATCTAAGTCTCCGTCAATCTGCCTCACACTGTTTGCCCCACCCTGGTGACTCCTTGAGACCCTGTCCCAACCAATCTGTGGGCCCATCCAAGCCGTTTCCAGTTGCTTTTCCATATAACTGGCCTATCTTGCCTCATGCTTCAGACTTTCTTAAAATCTTTCAAACAAGCAGCATCTGGCCTCTGCACTCCCCTTACCTCTTGCTAAGTGGCCCCAGGCCTGGCACTAGCAGAAGCTCACCTTGATTCACAGTTTGACCTCTTTTGGGCATCTTCAAGCCCAACACAAGTAGCAACCATCTGCAAATGGCTCTGTAGCTCATACAAGGTAGCTCAAGTAGGCCACAGGGAGTGGCTGACTTTGCCTCTCCTAGGAGGCCCCAGAGCCAGTGCACATGGTGAACAGCTTCAGACCATGCCAGAATACAACCTTACCACATCCACCAGCAACGCACTCGAGGTGCGGACTTGGTGAGCACCAAAACCCCACTGAAGCAAGTCCTTCTTTGTAGATTTGACTCCTGAACGGCAGCTCCTTCTCCACTACAATCATAGCTGGACCTCACAGCTGATTGGCCTAGGCAGTCAATCCCTCCCAGTGATGCCAACAGCAATCAAGGCTGAACTGTAACAGGATGGTGTACACAGCCCACAAAGGGGTGCACCTGGAACTCCCAGTTCAAGTGACTGGTGAGGATGTGGCACTGGGCCCTACAGGACACCTAGCACAGATGTCCAGGAGACACAGCAGCCCTACCTAAAACATAGAAACAAACATCAGGGAAGCAGTCAAAATGCAGAGACAAAGAAACAGGTCCCAAATGAAAGAACAGGAGAAATCTCCAGAATAAGGAGAGCTAAATGAAATGTAGACAAAAAACAAACAAACAAACAAACAAAAAAACAACTACCAGATACAGAGTTCAAAATAGTGGTTATAAGGATGCTCAAGGAACTTAGTGAGAACTTCAAGAGCATGAAAAAGGACATAGAAACCATAAAAAAGAACCAATCAGAAATGAAGAATACACTAACTGAAATGAAGAATAGTTTACAGCTAATCAACAGGAATATAGATTACACTGAGAATCAAATAAGTGATTTGGAATATAAGAAAACAAAAAAACACCTAATCAGAATAGAAAAAGAAAAAAAAGAATAAAAAAAATATGAAGATAGTATAAGAAGCCTCTGGGACAACTTCAAGCATACCAACATTCACATCAAGGGGATACTGGATGGAGAAGGAGAGAGCAGAAATCGAAAACCTATTTGAAAAAATGACAGAAAACTTCCCTTACTTGGTGAAGGGAACAGAGAGAGTCCCAAACAAGATGAACCCAAAAAGACCATAACAATTAAAATGCAAAAGGTTAAATACAAAGAAAGAATCTTAAAAGCAGAAAGAGAAAAGCAGTTAGTTACCTACAAGAGAGTTTCCATAAGACTGTCAGCTAGTTTCTCAAAAGAAACTTTGCACGCCAGAAGGGAGTGGCAAGAAATATTCAAAGTGATGAAAAGCAAGGACCTACAACCAAGATTACTCTACCCAGCAAAGCTGTCATTTAGGATCAAAGGACACACAAAGAATTTCCCAGACAATAAAAAGCTAAAGGAGTTCATCACCACTAAGCCAGTATAAGATGAAATGTTAAAGCGTCTTCTTTAAGAAGACAATAAAAGATATGAACAATTAAATGGCAATAAATACATATCTATCAACAATTGAAACTAACAATCAAAATAAATGAACAAACAGAACAGAAACAGACTCAGAGAATATTCTGACGGTTGCCAGTTAAGAGAGGGGATGGGTGAAAAAGGTGAAGGGATTTAGAAGTACAACTTGGTAGTTACCAAATAGTCATGGGATGTAAAGTGCAGCATGAGAAATACAGTCGATAATGTTCTAATACTTTGTATGGTGTCAGACAGGTATGAGATTTATTGGGATAATCACTTAGTTATATAATGTCTAATGTACACCAGAAACTAATATAACATTGTATGTCATCTGTAACTGAAAAAAAAATAAAAATAAAGTTCATAGTACCAATATATATTTCAAAAATTCTAATGTTCTGTTGGCTTAAAATTGGTCAAATTTTATCATTAGCAACAAATACTGTGAGTTTTCTTCTTTTAAGTGATAGGCTCACTTTGTTCAGTTTTGAGATGTCTGTCAAATGGGCAAATCACGATAACTTTTTTTAGTTATCAGATGTTCTTCCAAGTAAAAATGGTGTTCCATTAACAAAAACAGTGGTTAGCTCAGCTTGCAACTAAAAACAACCATAAAAGTGTTTTCCCCTTTTATGGAGAATGAATGGAGACATTCATTCATAGCATTTCAGTACACATAAGATGTGTTTCTTGCTTACTTTCATTTTGTCACATAAAATATTAACATGTATACTCAAGAGTCAAGATTTAATAAAATTAGTAATTTTTACCATATCCTTCTCATAAATGCTCCTACGTAAAACTGGTTTTGTTTTTGTTTTTTTTAAATCTGTGAGTGTTTAGTTGTGAAAAATACAACAACTAGTACAGCCGTTCACCCTTATCCAGTTTTGCTTTCCATGGTTTCAGTTACCCAAGGTCAACAATGGTCTGAAAATATTGAAGGAAAAATTCCAGGAACAGACAATTCTTAAGTTTTATATTGCATGCTCTTCTCAGTAACACAATGAAATCTCTTGTAGTCCCGTTCCATCCTGTCCAGGAGATGTAAACCATCCCTTTCTCCAGCATATCCATGCTGTACACGCTACCTTCCTGTTAGTCACTTGTCATCAGATTGACTGTTGTGGCACTGCATGCTTGTGTTCAAGTAACTCTTACTTTACTTAATAATGGTCCCAACGCGTAAGTATAGTGATGCTGGCAATTCAGCTATGCCAAAGCGAACTGGTAAAGCGTATGTAAGTATAGGAGAAACACAGCATATGGTATATAGGATTTGGAACTATGCCTAGTTCCAAGCATCCACTGGGGGTCTTGGAACATATATCCTATGGCTAAGGGGAGAAAGTACTGTAGTTTTATGCTGTTACCTTTATATGAACCAAGGTGCCAGCAATTTTACGCCCCAACCGGTGAACACAGAAAAAGACAAATCACATCTTAGAATCGGTATGAAAGTAATTTTGATTGTGTAGAGTCCCTCAAAAAGTCTCAGAAATCCCAGTCCACACTTTGATAACCAATGTTCTAGTATGATGGGTTCTATTTTCTCTATGAGGTAGGAGACAAAGCTTCATGATGGACTTATCTGAGTCAAGAGGGTAGAGAATGGTAAGCAGAGGCTTAATTAGAGAAAAGTAGAAGTAAGGCAGGTAAGGGAAGGGCCCAGGTGAAGTCGAAGACCATGAATTTATAGCGGCACCAATCTGTTGTGATTTTTTTTGTTTGTATCCTGCAGTAATGAGAAAATGGAGTTTAGCAGAAAGTAAATAAATGGATTAATTCAGAATTGATGGTTTTACCTGATGGGAAAAGGAGTTGAAATGGTAAAAGAATAGAATCTGAGATGGAAAGAAAAGAAATTAGTTGTAGGAGAGAGCTACAAAATGTGAAAGTAGTAGAGTGGAGCCAAGGAGTTTGAAGGTTAAAAACAGGTAGAGTGGGACAGAGTTAAAAAGATAGAAAAAAAAGAGACAAAAAATCTTGCTGGAACCATGAATAGGTTCTAACACTGATAGGTGCACAACTCAGAACATTTCCTAAAAATCATAAATTGTATCTCCGTTTGTATATATATAATGTGTATTTTGTGACATGTAAATTATTTCAAAAACTTGTTAAAAAAGACATGGAAGATTGTAGTCAGAAACCAAGACGTTTGCATTTAAAATCTCAGAGGTAGGACAGGCTCTAGGGTGTGGTCAATACAGTAGGTACTTTAAGGAGAATGGAAGTAAAAATCACAGGTGATGAACAAGAGGAATCAAGAAGCCAGTCCCCATGTGATAAGTATAGTGTTTGTTCATTTCACAAATATTCATTAACTACTCTGTGCCAGACACTATTCTAAAAACTGAGGATTCATCAGTAAACTTTAGCAGAAAAACCTTTGCCCTTGTGGACTTACATTCTAGTATGATACCAATTTTATATGGAAATTTTAAAAAGAGGATATGTGCACACACATGCATGCGTGTGTGTGTGTGTGTGTATAAATAGAAGGATGTATACCAAAATCTTAAAAGTGACTGCCTCTAGGGAAGAGAGTTATGAGTGAGGGTAAGGTCCGAAAGTTGTACTTTAACACTGTACATATTATACCATAGTCACTATTCACACAGCGCTTATAATATGACAGGCACTGTTCTGAGTGATTTATAGATTTTGATTATCAGGACAATATGTACCAAAATCAATACTATTTATAGATGAGAAAGAGATTAAACAACTTTCTCAAAGTCACCCAGCTAGAAAATAGTGGAGCCAGATTTTCAGTGCAGGTAATCTGGTATGGGCTCTTAACCACTGCATTATGTATTAGTCAAATACCATAACAAATGATTTGCATGTAAAAATATTATAAAAAAATAACAAATATAAGAAAAATGTTTTCTTTCACAGAATTCTGTTCTTTTCCTTCAGAGCATACATCATGATTTTAGGTTAGATATTTAGGTTACTTGTTTATGATCTGTCTCCTCTGCTAGGCTGTAAGATCCCTAAGAGCAGAAACCACACAAACTTTGTTCATTGATGTTTACCTAGCAAACACCATAGTATATAAAAAAAAAGTAGGCATTTTATAAGTATTATGAAAAATAAATGAATGAATCCATCAATCGGGGAATTTCCAATAGGCACTGTGAGAAGCTGACTATATAATTTAAAGCAAACTAATTGGAAATAGTTTAATAAATACTGATTGCTAAAGTCACAGGAAGAAAATGGGTTATATTTATACTACAAGCAGAACTACAGTTTACAGGTTATTTATAAAAGACTTACATAAATTTTGTTCATAGTTCCCCCTTAGCATAATTGGGGACAAAAATGAGAAAAAAATGATTGAGGTTTACTCTTGCCACTGTGTATGCAAAAGAGGTGAAGAATCCACAGGGATTGCTCTATGGATATAAGAAAGTGTGACTAGAGGGGAAATGGGATGGAAAATATCATTGCCTATTCTTAAAAATTGTTTTGGTACCCTACGTAACAGAAGCTGTTTAGGGTAAGGTTGGGGTCAGATAATAAAGAAAACTAATTTCCACTGGTTACTCAGAGAAGGAAATAACCACTGTGATTCAGTGTACTTATGGACTAATTTAGAGTAAACCTCATCTCCTTTGTACCTAAATACTTTCTGGGGAAACATCCAATTTGTATCTTACCGAAAGGTTACCTTTGGAACCTAGTTCCTACTGGCAGAGAAGCTCTTCTGAAAAAACAACACTCAGCACTTCTCCAGGCTTACTTTTACCCTGGGTAGGATGGAAACACTTGTTTTGAACCCTAGAGGATGACTGAAGTCTTCTCTATATGTGCCCTTCCTGCTCTCAGTAACACTGGTTCCAGGATGATTGAGAGAATAAACTATAGGTCTTAAGGGAGACTTAATGAGAAAAGAAAGAAAATAAATAGAAAGAAAACGAACAACAAATCCAGGATATAAAATTTCACTAATTATCAAGAGTCAACAGGATTCTGAGACCTCAGAAGCCCTCCCACTCTGACCTCATTCTCACACATTTCTTATTTCTTTGAAACTAAAGAGTTACTTTTTCTTGTATTGAACACCTGGTCTGGCCAACAGGGCACTCAGATCATACATGGCAGCCATGATGTCTCCTCATCTACCTCCCACAACTCTGGTCCCTTCACCCTTAAAGTATCCTTCCTATGTATAGATGTACCTATTATGGTCTCTTTCACTAATAATGCTACAAACTACATAAGACTTTCTTCTAGATTTCTCTTTTTATTAGTAAAATACTTAAGTGATAGTTATTCATATTTTTATTTCATTTAACTTTGTACCTTTTCACCATTGCAGGATTGTAAAGGTAGATCTTCATAAAGTATCTTTCCTTCTCATGATAACCATAAAAAGGCCTGGAATAAAAGAAAGAAAATCAAATTATTTCCATCACTCAGAGATGAAGTAATGTAACTTACCGCTCTAATTCAACTCAGCTGGCCTAATTCAGTTTTACTTATATTAAATATTACCCCAAATCCTGACCCCAAAACAAAAACTCCAAGACCTTTGCAATTAAACCTACCACAGGTTAATATGTGAAATATTAAAATCTGGTTACTTTTCAAAAAAAGTTTTAAAATGCTACTTTTAAAAACAAGAGAAAAAAAGAGCAGCAAATCATGATTCTTCAAAATTGGCACTTTTTACTCTGACCGTGTATGAGAAAAACAGATCTTTCAAGCACGTTCTCCCATTTACCATTTTATTCTGTCAAAAACTAAAAGTCCTTCATCTACAAAGTCCTTTAATGAACAGCATTTATCACTTTTCTCAACCATCTGTTTATTATTAATTTTTCAAATTCATTAGGCAGAGACAGTTTACTTATTATGTATATGTTTGTGTATAACTATTATGCACACACACACATTTAAGTTTCAAAGGAAGTCTGAAAACTGTATAGATAGGAACTTAGGAGACTGAAAAAACCATAGACTTACTTAAGGACCCTAATTGTGTTGAGGCTGGGTTCTTCCCGGGGCATCAAATGGCATGGGACAGGAAGAAACAAAAATCTACATGATAGGGAAACAAGTCCTCAATACAACACAGAATAAGTTGGGCTATCATGTTTCATCATTTCAGGAGGATCTGAAACTATACCTATACAGCTGATCTACACACAGCCCTTTCCAAAGACGATGTAAATATGGGAACAGGTATGAATTTGTAGACAAAATAAATAGTTCTGCACCTGGTTACTATGTCTATAAATAAGTGACTGATTAAATCTTTAGGTGGATATATCCAATCACCTTTCATTTTTAAAAAATATTACTTTCAGCTCTGGTTGGTGTGGCTCACTGGACTGAGCAGCAGCCTGCAAACCAAAAGGTCTCTGGTTTAACTCCCACTTAGGGCACATGCCTGGGTTATGGGCCAGGTCCCCAGTTGGGGGTGTATGATAGGCAACTGTTTCTCTCTCACATGATGTTTCTCTCCCTCTCTGTCTCCTTCCCTTCCCCTCTAAAAGTAAATAAAATCTTTAAAAAGTATATTAACTCATTTTTTTGTTTTTGCAATGTAACTATTTTTTAATTATATTGATTATGCTATTATAGTTGTCCTGACTTTTCCCCTTTTGCCCCTACTTCACCCAGTACCCTCCACTCCCTCAAGCAATCCCTACGCCATTGTTCATGTCCATGGGTCATGCGTGTAAGTTCTTAGGTTACTCCATTTCCTTTACTGTACTTTACATCCCTGTGGCTATTCTGCAACTACCTATTTGTACTTCCTACTGCCCTTACCTCTTCACCCATTTCTCCATAACCCCCTTTGACCTGACAACCATCAAAACACTCTCCATATCCATGATTCTGTCTCTGCTCTTGTTTGCTTAGTTTGTTTTTTAGATTCAATTGTTGATAGATTTTTTGCCATTTTGTTGTTCATAGTTTTGATCTTCTTTTACTTAAATAAGTCTCTTTAACATTTCATATAATAATGGTTTGGTGATGATGAACTCCTTTAGTTTTTTCTTGTACGGGAAGCTCTTTATCTGCCCTTCCAGTCTAAATGATAGCTTTGCTGGGTAGGGCAATCGTGGCTGTAGGATTGCCAAGATTTTCGTGACTTTGAATATTTCTTGCTAATCCCTTCTAGCCTGCAAAGTTTCTTTTTGGAAATCAGTTGACAGTCTTCTGGGAACTTGTCTGTAGGTAACTAACTGCTTTTCTCTTGCAGCTTTTAAAATTCTCTATCTTTAGTCTTTGGCATTTCAATTACGATGTGTCTTGGAGTGGGCCTCTTTGCATCCATCTTGTTTGGGACACTCTGTGCTTCCTGAACTTTCATGTGTATTTTCTTCACCAAATTAGAGAAGTTTTCTTTCATTATTTTTTCTAATAGATTTCCAATTTCTTGCTCTTTCTCCTTCTGGCACTCCTATGAAGCAAATGTTGGACCTCTTGAAGTTGTCTCAGAGGCTCCTTATACTATCCTCATTTTTTTTAAATTCTTTTTTCTTCTTGTTCTCAATGGTTGTTTTTTTGCTTCCTTATATTCCAAATCATTGATCTGATTATCAGTTCCATCCACTCTACTATTGTTTCCCTGTTTTTATTTCAATTAGTATATCCTTTGTTTCTAACTGGATCTTTTTTATGCTGTTGAGGTCCTCACTAAGTTCCCTGAGCATCCTTATAATCAGTGTTTTGAACTCTGCATCTGACAGATTGCTAATCTTCATTTTGTTTAGTTTTTAGTTTTGATTTTTTCTTTCATTTGGGCCATGTTTCTTTGTCTCCTCATTTTGGTAGCTTCCCTGTGTTTGTTTCTCTGTATCAAGTAGAGCTGCTTTGATTCTTGTCTTGGTAGTGTGGTCTAATGAAGTTGGTGTCCTGTAGGGTCCAGTGGCACAGCTTCCCCTACCATCCCAGCTGGATACTTGAGGTATGCTCTTTCTGTGGGCTGAGTACACCCTCCTCTTGTAGTTGAGCCTTGGTTGCTGTTGGCAGATCAATGGGAGGAATTTACCCAGGCCAGTCAGCTGCAATGATTGGCTGTGTGACCACTGACCATCAACCTCCACCCTCCATGGAGGATCACCTGTACAAGGGCAGAGTGGTGGTGCTCTGATGTGGTCTGCAGCTGTCCACTGGGTGTGCTGGCTCTGGGGTTTCCCACATGTTATAGGCCAAGATCAGCCCCCTACCTATGTTTTGCCTGGGGCCACCCTGTCTGAGCTACAAAGCAATCTGAAAAGGCTGCTACTTGTGTTGGACTGGGAGATTCGCAGGCTAAGCTAAGCTGTGAAACTAAACTGGCTGCTGCTAGTGCTGGGCCTGGGACTCACTGAGGCCAGCTATTGCTTGTTTGATACGATTTAGGCAATTGTGGAACATGAGCCAAGACCAGTCATTTATCTGGAAAAGCAGCTTGGGTGGGCCCATAAATTGGGTGGGACAGAGTGTTTGGGGATCTCCAAGGTGGGTCAAACAGTGCTAGACAGGTTGATGGAGTATGGGATATGGCACCAGCTTGCTGCCTCTGTGGGTGGAGGGTTTAAAAAAGGGACAATGGCCTCTGCTTACCTTGATGCCAGATACTTTACAGTTTCTCCCTGTATACCACCGGTGCCTTTCAAGCTGCTACCTTGGTGCTAGAGCTCAGAGGGAGTAAGTCTGAGTAGGTGAGTCCATGTGTGGGTTCTTTTTTTTTTTTTTTTTAAAGATTTTATTTTTATTTATTTTTAGAGAGAGGGGAAGGGAGGGAGAAAGAGAGGGAGAGAAACAGCAATGTATGGTTGCCTCCCACATGGCCCCCACGGGGACCTGGCCTGCAACCCAGGCATGTGCCCTGACTGGGAATCGAACCGGGACCGCTGGGTTCCCAGCCTGCGCTCAATCCACTGAGCTACACCAGCCAGGGTCATGTGTGGGTTCTTTAAGAGAAACTGCTTAGGGCTCCAGCAGTTTCTTCCACGAACTTAATCCCTACTGGTTTTTGCAGCCAGAAGTTGTGGAGATGTATCTTCCTGGAACTCGAACCCTGGGCTGGGACTGCTCACTCTTGAGATATCTCTCTTGAAGTTTTATCCACCACACGTGAGTGAGGGCCTAGCCCATTCTGCATCTAAGCTTCTCCTACCAGTCTGGATGGATATGGTTTCTTTAATTCCATAGTTGTCAGACTTCTATTCAACTCGATTTCTTTTTTTTTATTTAAAGATTTTTTAAATGTATTTTTAGACAGAGGGGAAAGGAGGGAAAGAAACATCAATGTGTGGTTGCCTCTCGCACACCCCCTACTGGGAAACTGGCCCACAATCCAAGCACGTGCCCCAACTGGGAATTGGACCGGTGACCCCTCGGTTGTCAGGCTGCACTCAATCAACTAAGCCATATCAGCCAGCACGCAACTCGATTTGACAGTTCTGAATGATGATAGCTCTACATTTTAGTTTTAATTTTAATGTAGTTGTGCCAAGGAGTGAGCCATGTCTGCCTTCCCCACCATCTTGACCAGAAGTCCTTTACCTTTCATTTTAAAAATAGTGTCCCCTTATGATGGGTGCTAGAGGGAACTTAAGTCTTACTAGGATACCACTTCTCTCTATCATGTTTCACAGTATAGTTAGTGGATGTCAAATGTAGGAGAAATTTGGCAGTGGAGTCAGTATATGAAGTATATTTAAACAACTTAAAAAAAAAAAAGCTGTTTAAAGCTTTAGATCAGTGCCATCTGTATGATTCCTGTAAAGCAATTTTTATTTTTTAAAAATCCAACTATTTACCAAGGTCTGAAAGGTTCTTTATGTCACCCTTGTCACTCACTCCAATCTTACATCATACAACTCTTCCTTTTCCCTCCAGCCATTCTAAACATTTCAGCCCCTCTAACTTGATCCACTCTCAAGTAACTTGCCATTCCATTTCCTCTCCCCCAAACCTTTGCATGACTTGCTTTCAATATGCACTCAGGTCTCTGCTTAAACTTACCTCCTCAGAAAGCCCTTCTCTGACCATCACTACTTATCCTTACTCTTCACCCTTTGCCTTTTTTTTTTTTGCATAACACTTAACACTTGCTGTCTATAGTTTGCTGCTATACACCCCATTTTGTTTGCCATGAAGAAAGGGGTGAGAGAGAGACATATTAAATAATCTTATCTCTCTCATTTGCAAAATTCAACTCTTTGTTCCTCATGCTGTATTTTTCATATATAAAAATATCCCTCTCTGTCTGGAGGTATGACTTATCTTTAGCCAGATAAAAGGGGGAAACAATTAAATCTGAATTGGCGGTCCATATTATCTTTGCTTTGTTTTTGTTTTGTTAACAATCTTTAGTTTTTTACATATACAATCTCACAATTTCAAAAACTGAATGTAAGTTAAGTCCATCAAACCTCTAAAATACTTTACAAATCCAGGACTCTGTTTTCCTATCTATTGCCACAAAATATAGCCTGAAAACTCCATAATCTCAGTTTCGTGTTTCTTCTGGCCAAGCAAGTCTCTGCATAATTGACCTTGCAACCCTTACTTTCCATTGTTGGCTGTAGTTGATTTTACCAAAAAGTCTCAACAGAGAGACTCTGGAGGGGGAAGAAAGTAGAATGGGGCAGAGTTTGAGGGCAGATAATTTTATGCTTAAAAAAATT
This sequence comes from Micronycteris hirsuta, assembly GCA_004026765.1. Classification (NCBI taxonomy): domain Eukaryota; kingdom Metazoa; phylum Chordata; class Mammalia; order Chiroptera; family Phyllostomidae; genus Micronycteris; species Micronycteris hirsuta. The sequence continues at coordinate 49,742 of PVJI01000549.1, forward strand.
ATATCTGGTAATTAGTGTTAGTTCTTTAATATAACAATGAGAAGAAAAATAAGTACAAATAAGGAAAAAAATCTCAGCTAATTAACTTAGATGAACTTAGAATCTCAACAGGAGCTGTCCTACTTTAGGCACATCAGGAGAAGGCAGTGTTCTTGGAAAAGACAATAATGCTGAGAAAAATAGAAGGCAGCAGGAAGAGGGGAAGACCAAATAAGAGATGCACTGACTCCATAAAAGAAGCCATAGGCATGATTCTACAGGAGCTAAGCAGGGCTGTTGAAGACAGAACACTGTGGAATCACTACTAGTAGGGTCACCAGGAGTCCAAGCTGACTCAAAGGTTCCTAACACACAAGTGTCACAGAATCCCAGAAATAAGGCTAAGGTCATGTTGTGGTCCTATCTCTTAGCTCAGCCTCAAGATACTGCACAATCTAGGAAGATGGGAATTAATATATCTTGTACAAATTTTAATTTGGTAGGTGATGTAACCTTGTCTATCTTAAAGAAGTAAGGAATATTGAAGGAGTAAATAAATCCCAGAAGCTAGAATGTATGATAAGGGAAAAGGGGATCTAGGTAAGAAAAAAGCCTCCCCCAAAACACTGAAATATGAGAAAAAAAATGGCAGCCATAAATTAGACTGAACAGCTCATCTTTTGCCCTGGGTATCCAGACTTATTAAAAAATATGGCAATGCCTTTAACAAATACCCATCAAAAATATAGAAAGACTGGTAAGTAATTATTCATTTTACTAGGCTGTTTGGAGATTCAACTTTGAAACAGTACATATAGAAAAGTTCTTAGAAACCACTAAACATAAAAAAGTTAGAATATAAAGCTGATGATTACCTTCAACATAATTACTGCTGTCATAAGAGGGGTGTGAACTTCTACCTCATTTATTTATTCAACCAAATAGCTATGGAGCCCTATCTACTAAGGGCCCAACACCATTTAAGGTGCTGGGCATATAATGATAGACAAGACAAATATGGTCATTTTTCTCATGAAGCTTACTCAATGGTGGGAGAAACATGAAAAATAAGTATATAGCCCTGGCTGGTGTAGCTCAGTGGATTGAGCGCGGGTTGGGAACCAAAGGGTCCCAGTTCGATTCCCAGTCAGGGCACATGCCTGGGTTGCGGGCCAGGTCCCCATTGAGGGCCATGTGAGAGGCAACCATACATTGCTGTTTCTCTCCCTCTTTGTGTCCCTCCCTTCCTCTCTCTCTAAAAATAAATTTAAGGAAAAACTTTAAAAATTAAGTATATAAACAAAAAAATTAAAATAACTGCAAACTCTATTAAATGTTAAAGGAAACAAAGAATAGGCTGAGATACACAATAAATTAATCTATTTAAAGTGGAGAAGTCAGAGAAAACTTCTCTGGACAGGTTAGAGGATTTGAAGGATGGGAGAAGGATGGAGAACTCAAGGAAAGGCAACTGCATGTACAAAGGTGGGAAAGAGCTTGGCACTTCAGAGAAACTAAAAGACCAGTGTTCCTGGATGGAACATAGTGAACAAAGTTACAGAGGTAGCAGGAGCCAGATCACATTGGCTGTGGTTAGAAGTTTAAATTTTATTCTAAGAATAATGTGAGGCTACTCAAGGATTTTAAATGATTTTAAAAGTATCAATATACATTATAAGAAGCTTTGGAGTGAGACAAGAAAATAAGAAGAGAATTCAATTAAAATGATACTGTGGTGGTCCAGAAGATAGGCTAGATTAAGGTAGAAGAAGTATATAGACCTAAGATCTCCACTTGGATCTCATACAGACATATCAAACTCATTATGTTCCACTGTAAGCTCCAAATCTTTCCTGCCAGCCTGCTCTACCTGCACCTTCCGTTCGTTTCACAGTACAGACTCAAACTTTTGTAGTCATCCCTGATTCTTCTCAAAACCATCATCCAATGAGACAGCCAGTCCTGATGACTCAACTTTCAGAATAGATCCAGAAGCTAACTACTTCTCATTACTCCCCTGCAATTACCCTAGTGCCAGCCAGTGTATTTTCTCACTCAGATTAATGAAACAGAGTCCTAATGCTCTCTCTGCTTCCATCCTTATTCTTTTATGATCTATTCTTAAGAGTTGCTAAAGTAATCCTTTTAAATTTAAGCTAGATCGTGGTTGCTCAAAATCATGCAATAGCTCAGAGCAAAAGCCAATCCTTAGAACAGCCTATGGCAGAAGTTCTCAAACTTTAGTAGCCATCAGACTTAGATACAGGTCTGATCCCAAGTAAAGGAGAGAGGGAAGACTGATAGAGATGTCTTCTATTGCAGCGTGACTGTAATGAAACTTCAAAAGGCTGTCGGAGTCCTCAAGTGTCTCCCAGGAACAGGACTGCCTTAGTATCCTTGCCGTGCTGAGTCATGGGCTAGGATATAGTCTATGGAAAGGAATTTTACAGCTATGGGATAATAGATGGATTTTAGTGCAGTAGCTAGGGCTGTTATTCAGTTATGCTCCCTGCATTTAGAGATCTCAGAGGTACATTCTCATGGCGGTCAAACCAGGTAAAGTTGATGTTGGTGATCCTGGAAACCAAAGTATGGAAATCATATTTTGAGATCCATTGGCCAACATGATCTCCATCCTCTCATATCCCTCTAACCTCATTTGTCCTACTCTCCTTTCCTCCCTCCATTCCAGCCACCTGCATCTATGCTGTTCCTACTCTCTCACATTTAAGTCTTTGTTCAAATGTCAAACTGCTAGTCAATAAGACCTCCCCTTTATTACCTTATATAAAATTGCCACCTGTCTACTCCCCCACCCTATACTACTAATCCTTCTTATCCTGCTCTATATCTTGTGTTCTGTAGCAGTAATTATCATGTAACAAACACATTTATTTCATGTTATATCCATTGGTATTTTCTGTTTCCCATTACTAAATGTAACCTCCATGGGGGCAGAAATCATTGTTTTGTTCACCAGTATATTCCAAATGCCTAGAGCAGTGCCTGGCACACGGAAGTGCTTAATTCATATTGTTGAATGAATTACTTGAATTTCTAGTTTTTGAAAACAGAGAAACAGAAAAGATTAAAACAAAAATCACTGTTAACCATCTATATGTTACTGCAATAAAAATTGACTTTAAAAATTGACAGCAAGAAATTTGCCCAGTTCCATCAGATTAGAAGTAAAAAAAAAAAAAAAGAAGAGTATATTTTAATTGGATATATTTTCTTTTAATTAGAACGGCAAGAGAAATACAGACAAATAAAAATTTTAAAAGGTAGCATCATATACTTACATTCCTGATACTAACGACACTTTGAACACGTGCTGAGCAGTGGAAGATGGGTTGCCTAAAGCCACATTAAGTGCTCTGTCGATACTGAATGCCATCTGAGGCAGATAGCTTTCTGGCTGCTGTCCATAGCCATCATATGGCACATAGAGGTAAGGAAAGATGCCATGGAGGTGAAGACATGTCTTCTGACCTAAAATGTAACACATTAGAAAGTTTAGTCTTGAGATGCATTTACAAATTTTAACAGTACAAAGCCCAAAATTACATCATTTAAATGTTCTAATGACAACACATCTAAGGTAAGGGCTGAAAAAATTAACCCAGTTAAAGCCGCCTGTATTAACTGTATCTTACAACAGAACATTCAGGAGCATTTTATAAACATAAGCATTACAATATGATTTAAATAGTAGTTTTGATGAAAATACATTCAACTATTTCACCCTCACAATCTAGCTAGTTTTATATACTTCACTGAACAGTCCTATACTACTACTTGGCAGTGTTATGAATCTTAACAAAAATTCACTGAAAGTTGTCTAAGTACATCAATGAATGCTTATCTCAGCATAAATGTTTTCAAACAAGAGACTTCCCTAAGGCAGAGACAGCTCTAGGTGAAAGGAGGAGGTAGAAACAGTTTCAGTGTGTGGAATTTTGCTACGAGGGAAAGGGGAAAATGGGGGGGGAAACAGACACAAACAAATCAAAAGAAAGTCTCTACAGATCAATTGTCTGTAACAGACTTCTGGATATCTAAATTGCACATTTGATGGAGTTAGACAAGAAGACACAATGAGAGAAAGGGGAAAAAAAGCACGTACACTTCCCAGAAAGCCATTATATCAGGCAAGGTACAGAAGGGGTAAATGGTGCAGACTTGCCAACAGACAATCCAGCACAGCCATGATAAAGAAAGTAATATGAGTAAGAACCCACAAAAGAAGTGCCACAGAAACAGTAATGTATCCATGACAAGGTTAAGTAACAACAGCAACAACAAAAAGCAGGTGCACCATTACTCACATGAATCTGGCAGAGCTAGCTGTGTGGAAGCGGCTCCTGTTCCCTGAGCATTGTCCCTAGTTCCCCTTCCGTCCATGCTATTTGTCTAATTTAAGCAGAGAGGAGAGCAGCAGTGATGGAAGAACACATCCATTTTTCTCATGCTGTCACTCACTATCACTGTACTCTCTTGCCAACACAATCTCGGGCTTCTCGCCCAACCCTATTGTACTCTGTTTCACTGGGCTTTTTCTTTTGATAGAAAGGAAGTAATTGTTTAGTATTTCCTAAATATAATTTAGAATGATTTACATAAAATGTATAAAAAATGATTCGCTGTTCTGTTGATAACTGTGTTTACACTTTCTGAGTAATATCAGCTTCTCTTACTTTGAAGGTAGTTATAACAGAATTAATAAATCTAGAAGTTATTACATATGGTAGAACAAAATTGGAAAGATAAGTCATATAATGGAATAAGATCAACACCCTTCTGAGTATAGAGTTCTGATTTAAACTATCAATTTTCACATTTTTGAAGAATTACAAATGGTCTTGCCATTAGACCAATTTCAGTTTCTATTTTTAGCAGCAGTTATGCTACTTAGTATCAAAGGAAGGAAAAAATACTTTCAATTGAAAGCAAATTCTTTGGCTATTTAGTTTAATTGCTAAATAAACATGGTACTATTTCCTAAATACTGCAGTTTTTGAATTCTTCACATAGAAAATATTCAGGTTGTAGTGATGAATGAGTCTTAAAGAAAATATAATTAATCAGTTTACTGATGATGTACCTGAATGCTTTTTTAAACATCTCATGTTTAAAAAGGTTATACCATTACTCTTCTGGATATAAACCACAATTCGGTTAAAAGTCACTGGCATGCTGAAGCATAAGGTGAGGAAGGTAGAGAGATAGAGAAGTATTCCCCTTTTAAACAGTTGACAAATCTAAGATCAGTGATGACAGAATTACTAGTATAACAGCACACTTTCAAGAAATATTGTAAGTTTTTAAAATATTAATTTTATAGACCTTTTATTTTAATGAAAATTTGGGTGAATTTTATGACACTAGATTGTAAAATGTGATTTTTACTAACAATTTCTTTATATGGAGGGTGCTCAGAAAGTTCATGCATTTAAAAAAATATTTATTTTTCACATGTGCTATGAAGTAGGGGCCAGAGAAATTATCCTTCTCTTTATAGGCTTTGGAACTACAATAATTTGTGATATATTACTTAGGACAAATGCAGAAATAACTTATTCAGCAGGCACTGGACTAAGTGCTTTACATATATTTATTTCTAAAACTTAGAATAACCTTGCAAGTATTGCAAAGTTTCGCAGAGCAATTAAGTAACTGAATCAGGATTTGTAAATAGATCAACAAAATATAAAATTAATGGTCTTTCCATTTAACCATGCTGGTTCAATTTAAAAAAGTTAACATTGGCTTCCTTAATCCTTCATTTCTCAGTTCTTATGTGTTACTGTAAACACTGTTTCCTTAATGATCCTAATATCCCTAGCACCTAGCACAAACACACAGTATGTTTTAAATAAATATATATTAAACGCATTAACAAACCCTCAGCATAACAGAATAGCTTAAGGAGAAGGGAATGATGTGAAAGCCTTTAAATATCTGAAAAAAATTATCTATAAAAACAGAGGGACTCTGATACAACTAATGGAACTGCCATCAGAGTTACTGTAGAAAGTATGTGTGTTGTGAAGAGTCCTCAGCCTACCGCACTTTTCTACCTTGAATGACCCTAAGTCCCATGTCAATCTGTAGTCACTGCATCCACACAGATATGCCTTCCTGATTCTCCGGCAGCTTGGAGATGCTGGATGACAGTTCAGTGTCTCACTCACCATCCTCCCTCAAGAACAATCTCCTGAAGAACCACAGCACAAAAATTCTTGGCATAGCACTAATGACTCTAATACAGAACAGTATCATAGAAAATAAAATAATGAGAAGTGAGATAAAAGAAAAGATTGAAAAAGGAAAAATGTGTGAAAATAAATGTGAGTCAATTTCTTAACACTGCATCTTTGATTATTGTAAAATTTGTAGTTCTGTAATAGCATTGCTTTATCTTGACAAAGATACAACTTCTATTTATTTCCCTCCACAAGCTCCCCCCTCAAAAACGTGTGGAACCACATGCGGGACGGTGCCTTAGAGTTAAACTAGTCTACCTTCACCCCCTCGGCTAGGATTAGGTTCAACTGTGAGAAAATGCCCTAAAATCAGTGGCTTCACCATCAAATTAGAGGTTTCTCCATCATAAAAGAATCCACAGGCAGGTAATGGTACTAGGGACTCAGGTTTAGTGGCCTAGTTAAGAGGAACTTGTGTCTTCAGTCCTAAGGCTTTTCCTATACTCTGAGTTCCACACACAGTTTTTAAAGAATGTTTATAGTTAGAGAACGCTATACCATTTGAAACATTACTAGATGATTTGAGATTCTTAAAGAATCTAGGATATTAGCTGTTTCCAGGTAACATGTAGAGATAAAGAAAGTATCGCTGCTTTCTGAATGTTCCCCCTTATTGTCATGTCAAACTGAATTAAGGCAACAAGTCCAGTAGGAATAGAGATTATCTTTGGGAGGATAAGCTTATGAACATAACACACTTTTCAAAAAATTTTAAGAGTTTGAATATTCCAATTTAACTGATGTCTAATTCAGAAACTATAACAAAGTTGTTTCAGGAAAGCCCCATGGATACTGGTCGCAGCATAACTGCTGGTTTTTAAAGACACTATGGCAAAACTTTGGGGAGTTGGCTACTTTCCAACTATGTGTAAGCAGGGATTGTATAAATAAGGCAGGTGCCTTTGTAACAGCCAGTACTTGGGTGCTCTGAATCTAATCTTTCACAGAACTTAGAATTACACTAAACATTAAGTCCTCTGTATTCTAAGATTTCTTATATTACTTTCCCATGTTTTCTTCTATATTTTAAGTGCCCGGATTTAGTCTCTTAAAATGTGCATCTAAAATCTTATTAATTCATAGCAAAATTACCTTTATTTTGGTACATTCACGTTCAATGAACAGAAAGACTAACACATACCATTATTTTAATTCCAGGGTCTGCAAATTATTTTGTGTAAAGTGGTAGACAGCAAATGTTTTAGGCTTTGTGGGTCATACTATTTCTGATACAACTACTTAAATCTGCTGTTGTAGCCTGAAAACAGCCATAGGCAACAGGCAACAGTAGGGATTTGGTCCATGAATAATATTTCGTCAGTTCTTGCTGTAACTAACAGGATTTGATCATCATCCAGAATGGAAAAGTTTATTGTCTTCTTCTTTGTTTTTCTTTTTTAAAACAAGCTGATTATCATCTTGGGAGATTGAATGAAAAATGCTTATTTTGTATTTGCAAATCTCACTTCCCAAATATCAAACTCAACATACCAACATTTTAAATAAAACTCTACAGATATCTTGTAAAAATACTTGGTATATGAACAAGAAAATTTATATTTATAGAATTTTTCAGATTTTCTTCCTAGTATATCCTTTCTAAAAGTTTTATATTATCATCATTAACTCGATCTGCTTCCCTCCAATCTTTCTTTGCTTCTAAATTTTCACTCCATAATTCTTTCCCACCCACAAACCTGCAAAATGAACCAAACAGAACTCACAGTTACAATTAGGAGGCAAGTATTATATCATCTGTTCTAATTTTTAAAAGCCTTAGGAATATACTCTTAGCTCTAGAAATTACATTTTCAGAATTTATTCTAAGGAAAAAAATAAGAATATACGTGAAGATTTAAGCTATTAAAATGCTAATATAGTATTACTAATAGTGAAGAAAATGAAGACTATATAAATTTCCCAAAAGAGGAGACTAGGTAATTATGGTATATTGGTATCATAGATTTATGATTCCCATAACAATTCTGCTTGCTGCCTGTTTTTGTAAGTAAAGTTTTATTGGACTACATCACATCCACTTAGAATGGTCTGGGACTGCTTCTGCTACAGGCTCTACTCAGAGTTGATTAGTTGCGACAGAGACCTTATAGCCCCTGAAAGCCTGAAATATATACCATGTAGCCCTTTACAGAAAAAGTTTCCCAACCTCAGCAACAGGTGGTGTTGATGTATATTTTCTAGCATGAAACAATGTTTATGCTATACTATTTATTTCAGGTGACATTTAGGTTTATTTCAATCATAAAGCTATATATAAACATTAAACTAGATAATGGGTGATTTTTTTATTTCTGCATATAATAAAGATGAGTAAATAGGCAATTATGTTATGGTAATTCTATATCCAGAAGTATTAAGATTATGAGAATGCAGGTAGGCTTCCCAGAGTAGCAACAAGAAAGCAAAATGAGAAAGAATGTTGTAGTACACACAGAAACCTGAAAGCAAAAGAAAACAGGGCATGGTCTAGGAACAGGAAAAATGTAGTTAGGATGGAGCAAAGCATATAATGAGGAGAAAGGCAAAGTGTGGGTATATGCGGGTGCACATGCAGACTGCACCTGTGCTATTTTGCACTTTATAAAATTACCTGTGGACATGTTGTGGAGAAGCTGGGAAGAGAACTACAATAGGAAGATCTGTTTAGCAGGCTGCTGGAGTAATTGACAAGAAAGATGTCAGCAGAGATAAAGAAAAAAATAAAGAAGGATTTGGGTCATCGAATCGAGAGGAACCTAACGGACTGGCTATAGGGGGTAGGGTAAAGGAGAAAGAAACAAAGATGACCTAAATTTCTGGTTTCGGCAACTAGTTGAAAGGAGACATTCAAAGAAGACTGAGAAACAAGAATAGGTTGATTTCTGTTTTGAACTTAGGAAATTTTATGTCTATAGAATTTCCAAATATTTACATTAAGCACAATTAGGTACACAGACGTAGAGCTTATGACAGAGATCTAGGCTAGAAAAGAAAGATTTGAAAGTATGAGTAACAATGGGGTGATCACGAAGAGTAGACAAGAGACGGGCCCCGAGCCAGAAATTTAAGGAATACTAATACCTAAGGGAAAAATAGAGTATTTCAATTTATGTGGGATGAGAGAATGAGCCTCAGAGGCTGCCAGGGAAGAAAGGGAAGTAACAATTAGTAAATAATTGGTCATTTAAGTATGTTAGCCATGGAATCAGAGTTCTGAGAATCCAGTAGAAATGTATAAGAGAAGAGCACACTAATTCAAGGCTGGATCAGAGACTGGAAACAGGATGCAGGTTAAAGTATACGAGACTGGGAAGAGGTACTTCCAAAATGGCAGAGGGAGAACCTTTGTAAACCTGCTCCTCAAAAAGCGACAAGAACACTTAGAAATACTGCCGAAATCAACTTTTTTTCAGCACTGTAGGAATTAACTCAAGGCTTGTGATAATCTAAGCAGTGTAAGCAGTGTTTATTTAAAAAAAAAAAATAGTTGACTCTCAGCAAGAACAGCAAGGTTTGTGATGTTTTAACTTACCCTAATCAATTCTCCTGCCCCCCAAGCTCCAGAGTAGCCTTGAAAACCAAACCCTTATAACTACAGTAGCTGTGAAAACCAACAGGCAAACAGGCACTGGAGAGGCCAGAATAGTTTTGGAGTTCTCTAAAGCCCATTCTCAGAAAACTATCACTATTTGACCTGCCTCACACAGCTTGCTGAAAAGCTCCATTCTCAGGGCTTGTCGTTATTTGCTCAGACTTAGCTCGCTCTATGTGCATAGTTCTACCCACAGTATTTTTGCTGAAAACAATTAGCAGCAATTGTTAAACATCACAGTTGTCTAAGGGAATTTATCAGCTGCAGCTAACAAGAGAATGGACAAAAAACTTGAAAGAAAAAACTAAGGAATGAAATGTCCATAAAGGACTTTGAAGAGCTCTAAATTAGTCCTGGGAATTTAGAGGGCTACATACATGTGCGGAGCTGTATGCATGTTCAGAAGACCTGAGAAGCCCCTAATCTTTCAGCTCTGGCTAAACCTGAAGCTCAGCTCCAACACAAAAGGACAGAGCTCATTAGCAAAAGCTGTAGGGGACCAATTGGTTCAAGGCATTTAAAGACATCTCTGACCAGTCATAAAACAGCCACTAAGCTAGCTGCACAGAGACTTCAAAGAACAGAGACTATATACACAGAATTAGCCCAGGAAAGTCACTAAAGAAACACCACCACCACCAACAAAGCAAAAAAAAACCCTGGGACTAAGGAGAAGTATGATTTCCATAACTTCCATATATTATTTAAAATATCTAGTGTTCAATAATCAAAATAAAAAACTAAACCATAGAAACAGTGAAATATGACTGATACATAGAAAAAAAAAAGTAGTCAATAGAAATTGTCCCTGAAGAAGTCCAGACATCTGTCTTACTAGACAAAGATTTTAAACAAGTATTATAAATATTTCAAACAACTAAAGGAAATCATGTCTGAAGAATTTAAGGGAAGTTTGAGAATCATGTCTTCACTAATAGAGAATATAAATGAAGAGATAAATTTGATTTAAAAAATCAAATAGAAATTTTGGAATTGAAAAGCACAGTAACTACAATGAAAAAAAATTTATTAGAGGGGATTGATAGCACATTTGAACTGGCAGAAGAAAAAATCTAAACTGGGACAGGTGAGTGGAAATTCTTCAATCTGAGGAACAATAAGAATGAAGAAGAATTAAGATGTGGAACTCCATGAAGCATACCAACATATACATAAATGTGAGTCTCAGGAGAGGAGAGAGAAAGAAGTGGAAAGAATATTTTTAAAAATAAGGCCCAAAACTTACCAACGTTGATGGGGGAAAATTAATCTGTACATGTATGAAGCTCAAAAAACTTCAAGTACATAAAACCTAGACCTATTATAGTCAAACTTTCAAAAGACAAAGGAAAAGCAGCAAAAGCAATTCATCACGTACAGTTTCCTCAATAAGATAAATAGCTCACTTCTCATTAGAAGCCATGAAGGCCAGAAGACAGTGGGATGATACAGTTACAGTGATGAAAGAAAAAGGCTGTCAATCAAGAATTCTGTATCTAGCAAATTTATCTTTCAAAAATAAAGAAGAGCTGGGTGAAGTGGGAAAGAAAGAAATTAAGATATTTCCAGATAAATAAAATTGAGAGAATTTGTCACTAGCAGACCTGTCCTACAAGAAAAATGAAAGGGTATTCAATTTCAGGCTCAAATAACAGACAATAAACAGTAACCCAAATCCACACTAAGCAAATGATAAGCATGAGTAAAGGTAAGTAGATAGGCAAATACAGAAAACAGAAATGTATTTTTAACTCTTTTCTTCTCCTATCTCATTTAAATAACAGGTGCATAAAATAATCATTTTGTGTTAACATGCATCAGCATAATGTATAACGTATAAAGATGTAATCTGTACAAATGAGGTTATATTAAAGCAAAGACTTTGTATGCTATTAAAATTAAATTGGGATTAATCCAAACTATAGTGTTTAAAAGTAATCCACAGAGCAATCACAAAGCAAGTAACTAAAAAAAAAAAAAAATTTATACAAGACAATAACAGAATTAGAAAGCTGTAATAGAAAAATGGAGCAACAAAAAAGCATAAAACACAGAGAAAACAAATAGCAGAATGGAAGGTATAAAATTATACAGAGCCGAAGGTGGCTGGAGGACGCATATCTTGGCATATAGCTCTCTTCTCAATAGGAAAATCAAGTTTCACATTTTTACATTTACCAGTACAATTTGGGATATTATGCCAATAAGGAGATTTTACAGAAGCATCACAACCCAGAGAAACTCTAGGTATTGGAATCCTATGCCTCAGCCATGTCTCAGATGTGCTAAATATATTTCCTTGAATTAATATACTCTATAACCAGAAGAATCATCACTGAGTAAGAAAAAGATTGATGTAAAGAGCATTTTTTTTGAGGAAAACAAAGAATATGATTAGTATTTAGATGAAAAACACTGTAACTGCATGTCATTCTTGAAGAACTAGCTTATCTGCTAATTCAACTACACACATCCTTCTTTAACCCTCAAAAGTAAATTTAAAACTTGTTTCTCATTTATGTCCTCACAGTGACTGCATAAATCTATTATAGCATTTATCACATTATGCTACATATATGTTCATACACAGTGGAATCACATCATATATACATTTTTTAACTGGGCAGAAAGGGACTGACAGGAATGGGAAAAGACAAAGGTAGAGAAACAGAGAAAGAGATCAAATAAATGAGTATGAGAACACAAATGGTGCCAGTGTATCCAGTCAATAAATTTATGCTCTAGTGACATGACGTAGGTTATATAAATCTATCCTTCTTTAGTTGGTCTCAGTTACTTTGTGCCTCTAACAGCGGAAGCATCTCCTCTGGAGAGAGGCAACTAGTGTGATTCTGCTATTTAAAAGACACAGTTTTTGGTTTCATGAAACATGGCCCTAACTATGGGCCAACTATTTCAACTAGGCTCAATTTAGGAAACAGTGATTAGTGTCTATATCTGAGGTAAACTAAGTTGTGGACTTGTTGAAAGATGGTATGGTGGATTTCATGCAATTTAGGATATTGTCAAGGGAAACTCTGCCTATGAGATTTTAATCTCATACCTTTACTTCACGCCTTTACTTCTAATAGGCAGATTAGAACCTAATCTCCATGTAGTATGCAACTTCACTGTCTCTGTCTCCACACCTCCAGTACGAGTTCCTTGAACACATGCATCATGTCTTCTTATTCTTCCTATTCTCGATGCCTAGAAGAGAGCCTAGAATATAGTGCGTGTTTAATACATGTTGGATAAGTACATGTGGTGTCTAAGTGTGGGGAGGGAAGGAAGGAGGGAGGGAAGGAAGGAGGGAGGGAAGGAAGGAGGGAGGGAGGGAGAGAGGGAAGGGGAGAGAGTCTTTGTGTCCAGTTGTTGGCCCAGATCTCCTAAAACCCTTGGAATTTCTTTTATGATAGGAGTATGTTTTGTTTTTCATAACAAACCCCTTTCAATATACCTGAATTTATGCTACTGAAATGACTTTTGGTGGGGCCTTTAGATAGCTATGCAATGAGGGCTGGTTGCCAGAGATAATCAACCACATGATTAGAGGGTTGGAACTATCTGCTCCAATCCCTCCAACGTCACATCCAGGAAGGGGAGGGTCTTAAGATTTACTTCAATCATCAATGGCCAAAGATATAATCAATAATGCATTTGTAATGAAACTTCAATAAAAAGTCTCTCTCAAATAATGAAGTTTTGGGAAGCTTCCTAGTTAGTAAACACACTGAGAACGGTGCGCCCCGACTCTACAGGGACAGAAGCATCTCAGCTCAGGGCCCTTCTGAACCTTGCCCTGTGTATCTCTCCATCTGACAGTTCACTGGTATCCTTTATAATAAGCTGTATAAGTATAGCATGTTCTTGAGTTCTGTGTTGTTTTAGCAATTTATCAAAGCTGAGGAGGAGAAAGGGGGCGTGGGATTCCTAAATTTGCAGTCAGCCGGGCAAAAATGCAGGTGACCTGGAGACCTCATTTGTGACTAGCACCTACAGTAGAGGTAGTCTTGATCCCTTACCCTTTGGGGTCTGCACTAACATCAGGTAGTGTCAAAACTGAATTAAATTGTAGAATACACATAAGTTGATGTCAGAGAATTAAGAATTTGTTGGAAAACCGACACAAATGAATGTCTTTCATACTCAATAACTCCTAAGAGGGCTCTGAACTGTGACTAGTAGAAAATTGACTGCTTTTATTTTATTTTCTCCTTATGCTTTCTTTAAAAATGCTAATGGGATATTTATAATATATGCCCTCCTATCTTTCCCTATTTGCAAGGGGACTAAGTGGACTGAATTCTGACTTAAGGACCAACTTGCCATATTAAACAACAGTAAAATAAACAGCAAAATATAACATACAAATTCTTTTATGATTAATATGTCCAGAATTCGATGAAATGACATGTCCAAAGTTCATATGTAATATAGTTTGTAATTTTTATTCTAACAGCGAGATCAGTAATTACACCTTAGATTTCACAGTCACTGTGAACCTCAGTTTGGGTACTGCTTTAAGACCCACACACCATGGTGTATCATATTTTTCTAAAAAAAGCCCAGCCTTAAAAAATTAAACTGCAAACAGTGGTTTCAAAGCCAGAATCTCAAAAGGAAAAAAAAAGTACTTTCAGACTAAATGTCATAAAAATAACCAGTGTTTATTAGCCTTCACTATAAAAACTAAAATTCTGGTTTGTAAAATAAATATTGTTTTAGTTTCAGATATTTTAGCCAGAACAGTCACACATATTAATCTTTATGATATTTCAATCGAAAGGGAAGTAATACAAGGTCTCAAAGTAAAATTAATAACCTGATTACAATGTGAAAATTCACCTCAGATGATTTAAAGCAATAATATTAATAGCTAATAGAAATAAATTTACTGTCCAAATTTGTATATAAAAGCCTAAATTTTCTTTCAAAAACATATATAATGTTACAGGTAATTAGAGTATACAAATCTAGTAAACTGATCAACTATACTTTCTGGTAGCAGAACACTAAAAGACCTTAAAATTTTACCCATCCAAAAGAAAGTAAAAAGACAACTCACCGAATAAGAGAAACTACTTGGAAATTATACTTGATATCAAACTTGTTTCTAGAATAAACAACTCTTACAACTGAATAATAAAAATACAAAGAATTGAATTTTTAAAAAGGATCTGAATAGACATCTCCAAGAAGATACACAAATGGCCAATAAGCATGTGAAAAGATGCTCAGTATCAGTAGGTATCAGTGAAATGCCACTCAAAACCACAATGAAACACCACTTCACACCCACTGGGTTGGCTACAATCAAAAAGTCATAATAATAGTGTGGAGAAAATGGAAACCTCGTATACTGCTGGTGGGAATGTTAAATGGTGTAGCTGCTTCCTCAAAAAGTTAAACAGTTATCCTAGGACCAAAAAGTTTACTCCTAGATATGTGCCCAAGATAAATGAAGATGCACTTCCACACAAAAACTTGTACGTTAATGTTCTTAGCAGCATTATTCGTAATAGACAAAAGGTGGTATTAAACCAAATGTCCATCAACTGATGAATGGATAAATATAATGTGGAATATCCATACAATGTGGAATAGTTATTCAGTCATAAAAAGGAATGAAATACTGATACATGCCACGACATGAATGAACCATGGAAAGATACTAAGTTAAAGAAGCCAGACAGAAAAGATCACTATTGTATGATTCCATTTATGTGAAATGTACAGAATAAGTAAGTTTATAGGAACAAAAAGTTTTTCAGTGGTTGTAAGGGATGATGGTATTGGAGAGAATGTGTAGTAACTGCTTCTGAATATGACATTTCTTTTTAGAGTGCTTAAAATGTTCTAAAATTGATTGCAGTGATGGTTGCGCCACTGTGTGAATACACTAAAGATCACTAAATTGTCTACTTTAAATACATACATTGTATGGTATGCGAACTATATGAGTAAAGCTGTTCTATAATTTTTAACATATCTATACTCATTGTTTTCTTTGAAGGTCTCTAATGAGATTACCTAATTTTGAATATACCAGTAGGATCAATATATTCATTAAAATGATTAATTTGTAGCATAAAAATAGAGAAATGTACAAACATTAGTCACTAAAACCACTGCTATACATCGTTATATCCATTTAATGATGTACTTAGTATTTTGTTTTTAAGTGTATTTTGTTGATTATGCTGTTACAGCTGTCCCAATTTTTTTCCCTTTGCCCCCCTCCATCTGATACCTCCCTTCCCTCCATCAGTTACCCCGCCCTTTCTTCATGTCCACGGACCGTGTGTATAAGTCTTTGGCTTCTCCCTTTCCTACACTATTCTTAACACCCCCCTCTCTATTTCCCTCCTACTAATTATGCTTCTTGATCTCTGTACCAGTTCCCCCTTTCTCCCTCTCACCCTCCCTGCTGATAACCCTCCTATGATCCCTATACCTATGATTCTGTTTCTATTCTGGTTGTATGCTTACTTCATTTTTATTTTTTAGATTCAGTTGTTGATAGTTGTGAGTCTGTTGTCATTTTAATGCTCATAGTTTTGATCGTCTTCTTTTTCTTAGGTAAGTCCCTTTAACATTTAGTGTAATAATGCCTTGGTGATGATTAACTCCTTTAGCTTTTTCTTGTATGGGAAGCTCTTTAACTGCCCTTCCATTCTAAATGATAGCTTTGCTAGATAAGAATAATCTGGGTTGTAGGTCCCTGCTTTTCATTATTGTAAATACTTCTTGCCTGCAAAGTTTCTTTTGGGAAAACAACTGACAGTCTTATGGGAACTCCTTTGTAGATAACTCTATTTTTCTCTTACTGCTTATAAGATTCTCTCTTTATGTGTAACCCTTGGTTATTTTAATTATGATGCGTCTTGGTGTGGTCCTCTTTGGGGTCAACTTGATTGGGACTCTGTGCTTCCTGGATTGCATGTCTATTTCCTTCACCAAATTAGGGAAGTTTTCTTTCATTATTGTTTCAAATAGAGTTCCAATTTCTTGCTCTTTCTCTTCTTCTGTCACCCCTATGATACAAACATTGGACCTCTTGAAGTTGTCCCAGAGGCTGCTTATACTATCCTCATTTTTTTTTATTCTTGTTTCATCTTGGGTTTTTTTTTTTTTTTTTTTTTTTTTTTTTTTTTTTTTTTTTTTTTTTTTTTTTTTTTTTTTTTTTTTTTTTTTTTTTTTTTTTTTTTTTGCTTCTGTATATCCCAAATCATTGATGTGATCCTCAGCTTCACCCACTCTACTGCTGCTTCCCTGTGAACTGTTCTTCACTTTGGTTAGGGATCCTTTGTTTCTGACTGGATCTTTTTTATGCTGCTGAGGTCCTCACAAAGCTCCTTGAGAATCCTTACCAGTGTTTTGAACTCTGTATCTGATAGATTGCTTATCTTCATTTTATTTAGCTTTTTTCTGGAGTTCTGATCTGTTCTTTCATTTGGGCCATAGTTTCTTTGCTCCTTTTGGCAGCCTCCCTGTGTTTATTTCTATGTATTAGTTAGAGTTGCTTTCATACTGTGCCTTGGTAGTGTAGCCTAATATAGTTGGTGTCCTGTAGGATCCAGTGGCACAGCTGTCCCTATCACCCCAGCTGGCTATTTGAGGTGTGCCCTTCATGTGGGCTGAGTACACCTTCCTCTTGTAGTTGAGCCTTGGTTGCTGTTGGCAGATCAATGGGAGGGATTTACCCAGGCCAGTCAGCTGCAAGGATTGGCTGTGACCACTGACCACCAATCTCTGCCCTCTGTGGAGGATCAGCTGTGCAGGAGGAGCAGGGTGATGGTGCTCCAAAATGGTTTGTAGCTGTTTACTGCATGTGCTTGCCCTGGGGTTTCTTGGTTGGTGCAGGCCAAGGTCAGCCACCCACCTGTGTTTTGCGAGGAGCCACCCTTCCTGAGCTATCAAGTAATCTGAGAAGAATGCTACTTGTGCTGGGCTGGGAGGATCCCAGGCAAGCTAAGCTGTGAAACTAAACTGGTTGCTGCTAGTGCCATGCCTGGAGCTCATTGAGGCCAACTATTGCTTGTTTGATAGGATTTAGGCAGTTGTGGAACATGAGCCAAGACCAGTCATTCATCAGGAAAAGCAGCTTGGGTGGGCCCGTAGGTTAGGTTGGGCAGAGTCTCTGGGGATCTCAAAGGCAGGTTGATGGAGTCTCAAATATGGCACCAGCCTGTGGGCTCCGTGGCTCTGTGTGGGGAGGGCTCAGAAAAGGGACAATGTCCTCTGCTTGCCCCAATGCCAGACACTTCAGCCTCTTCCAGTACGCCTTTCAAGCTGCTACCCTGATGCTAAAGCTCAGAGGGAGTGAGTCTGAGTAGATGAGTCCGTGGATTCTTTAAAAGGAACTGCTTGTGGGTCCAGAAATTTCTTCCACTGACTCAATCCCCACTGTTTTTTGCAGGCAGACATTGTGGGGACTTATCTTCCTGACACTTGAACCCGGGATGGGGGGCCTGGTGTGGGGCTGCGATTCTTTGCTCCCAAGATATCCTTCCTAAGTTTTTATCCACCACACATGGGTGAGGGACCAGCCTGTTCTGTGTCTGCATCTCTCCTACCAGTCTGAATGGTTGTGATTTCTTTAATTCTGTAGTTGTCAGACTTCTATTCAATCTGATTTCCAACGGTTCTGAGTGGTGGCTGTTCTATATTTTAGTTCTAATTTTTTTTTAAAGATTTATTTATTTATTTTTAGAGAAAGAGGAAGGGAGGGAGAAAGAGAGGGAGAGAAACATCGATCAGATGCCTCTCGCACACCCCCAGCCAGGGACCTGGCCCACAACCCAGGCATGTGCTCTGATAGGGAATTGAACCGTCAACCCTTTGGTTTGCAGGGGCTGGTGCCCAATACAGTGAGCCACACTGGCTGGGGCTTAGTTGTAATTTTGATGTGGTTTGTATGAAGAGGCAAGCCATGTCTGCCTATATTGCCATCTTGACTGGAAGCCAGTATAATATTTTTAAGACTTAAGTCACATTAAGATACTTTGTCAAATTACAGAGAGACGTTTCATTTACAGTAATCATTACCAAAAATAAATATATAAATAAATGAATAAATGATTATGAGAGAACTGTCAATGAAGAAAGTTTTTTAAGACAATAAAAACAATGAAAATAAACTACTCACTGTACAGGGATGGGTAAAATTAGGTTTATAGTTGTTTGCATGGAAAAATATATTAAGAATAAATAATAATACAAGAATAAATTGTGTTGTGTACTCACCACTGTAAACCTACTTCTGCCACCCTTGTATTTAATATTTGCTCTACCAAAAGGTAGGAGCAGCACAGGGTCTCTACACCCCTCCCTCTCCCTCCCCTGACACATCCTACGATTTCTATATGTGAATTAAAGGGAAGTTTCCTTAGCACAATGTTTAGTGGCTTAGCATACCAGACTGATATGGCCAGTAGTTCTACTAAGCATACAATAGGTCACATGGGGCCCTGAATAGGACAGAGTGATAAATCATGAAAATTAGAAGTGTGACAAAATTTTGGACAGAAACATATTGCCAGACTTATCAAAAACAAAGCAAAACAGAAGTCAGTGGAGCAACATCTTTAAAGTATTTTTAAAAACCTGAAATTTTTTAGTGGTTGCTCTGTAGTTTGTTTTATACATTTACATCTAATCTGCATTCACTGTCAAGTAACACGATGCTATGCTTCACAGGTAGTAGAGGTACCTTGTAAGTTTTCCAAATCCCTTCCTACTATCACCTACAACACTGCTATTATTCATTTCACTTACCCATAAGCTAGAATCATCCAATACATTGTCTATTATATCAATTAAGAAAAAAGATTTTACCTTCACTTTTCCTTCTCTAATGTTCTTACTTTCTTTATGCAGATCAGAGTTTCTGACTTACTCATTTCCTTTTCTCTGAAGAAGTTCTTTTAACATTTTTACAAGGCAGGTAACATTTCTTACTGGTGACAAACTCCTTCAATTTTTGTCTGAGAAAGCCTTAAATTTTTCCTTCACTTTTGATGAATAATTTCAATGTATACAGAATTCTAGGTTGGTGATTTTTTTCTATTAATACAAACCATTTCACTCAACTCTCTTCTTGATTGCCTGGTTTGTGAAGAGAAGTCCAAAATAATCCTTAGCCTTCTTCCTGTAGAGGTAGGGTGTTCTTTACCCTCTGGCTTCTCTCAAAGCTTCGTCTTCGGTTTCCTGTAGTCTGAACATGACATGCCTACGAGTAGGCTGGTATTTATCTTATTTGGTGTCCTCTGAGCTTCCTGGATCAAATAGGTTGGTGTCTGTCATTAATCCTGGAAGTTTTTCAGCCATTATATTACTTAAAATATTTCCTTTACTCCTTTCTCTCTTCTCCTTTGAATAATCCCATCAAAGGCATTCATCTCTGTTACAATGTTTTTAATTTCTAATATTTCCTTTTCTTTCTTAAAATTTCAATCCATCTGCTTACATTACCCATCTGTTCTTGCCTTTAGCCTATTAATCAGTTATTTTAAACATGCAGTCTGACAATTCAAAACCTCTTCAGTATCTGACCATGAGTTAGGCAGCATTTAATCTAGCTATAGGTATCAGGGGCTAAAATTTCTTCTAGTATCCTTATTTTTGTCTCCTGTTGTCTCTGGGTTTCCATATAAAGTCAAGCCTTACAGTTCTTTCATCTAGAATCCTCTATTATTATACAGGAGCCCTATTGATACAACAGTCAACTGGGGAAG
>PVJI01000549.1:70417-250572 GCA_004026765.1 Micronycteris hirsuta
CCCCCCCCCCCAAGACTGGGCTCCCAGCAGTTTTTAACTCTCAGGCTAGTCCACAGTCAGCTTCTGCACTTCAACTACAGTGTAAGCTTTCCAACTAGTTTCTGGCTCCATTAGCTTCCACTCACAGTAAACAGTGATTCTCTAAATTCACTTGTCTCTTAAAGTTTTGTGGGCTGTGATTTAATCTGAGACTTCAATGCTCTGATGGATCCAAGATGAGTTGTTGATTTTTAGTTTGTTTAACTTTGATCTCACTGTGAGGACAGTAGTGATGACTTCTAATTTCTTTCATGTCTGAGTGGAAACACAACTCCTGTGTCTTTTTGATATGTTCCCATCATTCTTTGAACACTTTCTTATTTTTGGAACCTATAATGTTCCAGGCTCATCTTGCACTTTCTCTGCCCCAGGCATAGAATTAGCTATCTCTTAAGGAAGTCTTGGATCCTTTTAGTCAATAATGTTATTTAGAAATCAAGATCTGGACACAAAGTGTGCTTATTATTGTGGGAATATCATTTAGAACTTCTAAGCACACAGAGCTAGGAAATTTATATATGTGCGCATACCCCCCTCCCGCCAACACACACACATTCCATCTATCCGTCCAACCTTTTCTATATATAATAAAAACTATGAGTTCATACTGATACCTCCAATTCCAACCCAACACCCCAGAGACATTCTAGTCATCCCCATTTTCATGTTTCTCTCTTGTCCAGCAGTGAGAAACCTGGATTCCACTATCCTGAACACATTTACTCATTTATACAAGCCTACCAAACATAAAAATTAAGTTTGGAATCACTCACTACCACTGAGAAAGGCATATGTACTAGAATTTAATATTTATTTATTGTTCTTTTCTGAAGAGGGGAGGAAGAGTGATAAAATATCCATATTGTGAAATGTATAAATACTAACTGTACTTTGACTTATTTTGACAAATATGTGTATCTTTGTCACAGAACATTTCCCATTTCCATTACCCCCCCAAATCTCTCGTGCCACTTTTCAGTTGATCCCACCTCCTCCGAGGCAATCGCTGTTCTAATTTTCACAATAGTTTTGTCTAGCATTTCACAAAAATGAAATCACACTATACACATTTTTTGTGCCTGAATTCTTTTGCCCAGCACAGTGATCTTGATGTTTATCCATGATGTGACCGGCACTGTAGTTCATTCCTTTTTGTTGCTTCAGAGTAACTTCTTGTATGGACATATCATAATTTGTTTACCCATTGTATTCACGAGAGGAGAGATTCAGAGTACCTAAAGTCACAGTTAACTTAATGAGAAGAATTCCAAGGACCTCAGAATCAGAAGCACTAAGTTTTTGATTCTTAGTTGGTGTTCTTTCCACTGTACCAAAGCACCACTTCAAAGAAGTTAAAAACCAAACAAAAAAGCCTCCAGGGCTATAATTTTCACCCAGTAAAATCAGGGATTTATAAGAAAGTACCTATTTAAAAAATCAGCACTAAGACACTCTCCAATGAATTAACAGCTAAGAAAAAAGCACTCAAAATTAAAAGGTCATTGAATCAAATGCAAACATTTAAAAATCTTTAAGAATATCTATGTAGTTAACAACATTGACAGTTCCTCCATTATCCATACTCCTTCTTAATCCTTGCTTCTGTCAATGCTGATTCCAAATTTACTTGGTATTTCTCAAATAATATCTCCTAAACATCTATCCTATATTGTTTTAAATAAAAATAATTCATACATTCACCAATTTGTCCTGTTTAATCTTATAAAATGCCAAGAGGAGTACCTAATTTTAGCATTTCTAGACAATAGTCTTCAGAGTCTCTTCTCAAACCTGCCAAGTCACCCATTTCTAAACCCCCTACAGTGGTTCCTCAGACTCGTTAACTTGTTCCGGAACTCGTGATGAATGCCCAAACTGATGAGTACTCACTGATGAGGCTCGTTCTCTTGCGGGGTGGCGCTGTGACTCACACAAGTTCTGGCAAGTGTGATGAGTCCCGAGCAAGCACTGAGTGCTGAAACATTTTTTTTTTCGTCAAAATGCAACAAGTACAAGGTTTGATGAGTTCTGAAGCTGATGTGTACCGAGGTATGACTGTATTTAGAAAATCTATCTCCATAAACAACATAAAAGACACTTCTTCAACCCATAACCTTTAAACTCGTTAGACCACAACTAATCTAGTTATTCTGATCTAGAGATGAGAATTTTTCTGTCAAATATAACTACTTTCCTCCCATGATAAGAGTCTGTGGTGGCACCATTCAAAGTGACCCGAAATCATTATTACAGACTGAAAAGCCTAAAGCAGGGAAACACCAAGAGTGAGATTAACATTTAGTTAGATTGTCCAACCACCTCTTCCACTGCCCTAAACATTTATAGCCTGCCTCTTGCCCAAATAGAAATGAATTTCCTAAAGTTGAATTTGATGTCTTCCTGAGAAGCTATAAATAAAACTATGACTCTATTATAATTGATATAAGCTTTACTGTAAGGTTCCCCTCTGACAGGTTTCCAGAACTCTCAGGTATTCCAAAACAATATCCATCTCACAAAACAAAGTAAAATAGAAAGTGTACTTGCTGAGCACCTGAAGATGCTACATTAACTTGAAATGCTTTCACAATAAATCAGGGATAGTAGTATAGTATAGCCTTTGTGTTATAATCATAATTCTCCTAACATGAGAACAGATTAACTTTAGATTTAAGCAACCTATCACACATATATTGACTCAAGAACTTATTCTATTACACAAATGAGGAATATGAGACCAAATGATTTATCCTATTTCATTTACAAGTCGCAACCTTTAGCTTATAACTTATATGAAATAAAATGCCAATTACTATTCTAAGTGAAGAAAAATAAAACTTTAAGGTGACAAAGGCACTGTACAGAATTCTGTAACAAAACGTCCCACTGTCATTCTCTAGATCAAGGACAAGTGAAAGTTTGATTATTAACAGTTGTAGCAAAGATAGCTGTTTAGAATCTGGGTCACCTTTTGGTTTCAGGTTCTGCAAATTCCTGTAAACTTCTACTTTCACCCAAAACAAAACAAGAAGAAATTTTGATATACTCCAGATAACATGCCTAAGAAGCTAAGCTGCAGGCTTCCCCAACTCATGCCTAATGAAATTAGACTCACTTGAAAGAAAAAAAACATGCCAAGGATGTAATGTCACCTGTTCATTGTTCCTTTCTGCCATTAGAAAATTTTACAAAGCAGATTAATGTTTAAGGTATACTTTCTTCATCTGGCAAAGAGAATTTAACACTTTTCTTCTTACTTCTTCCCCAGAAATATAGTGGCCAAAGTGAGGGAGATTTATGGGACGCAACAGATCATTTCATCATTTTCCAGAATTAACTAAATAAGATGGCAATGGGAAAAGAACATAAGAAGCTGTTAGAACACAGAAAACTGCCTTGGAAGGAAGAAAAATTAAAACTTTTTGTCCTAGTTAAAATGTCAATGGGACTATATTTCTATTTGAAGAAAAGAGAGTTAATAATGCAGGTAAAAAAAATTAAAGGCATTAAATAAATTCAGAAATTGACATATTAGTTACCCTTACAAAGCTTACAAAGATAATCTTTCTAAAATATTTTCTAGTTGTTCTAAAGAAATTACGGGAATATGCCAACAATTTGAGCATACATTTTCATTGCATACCTAATATATAAAAGACTTTGTATAGGTAATATGGATTTTTAAGTGAATTAAATAGTCTTGACATTAAAGACCTGGGAATAAGGTTTGGGCACCAAGTCACATTATAAGACTTTGAACAGAGTTGAAACAAAATGTTTTAGAGAGCCCAGAAAAAATAATTAGAATGGGGATGTAGCAAAAAAGGGCTTCATGGAAGTGACTTTAAAGGATGGGTAGAAATTTAATAGGCACAGACTCAAAAAGGTCAAGCAAGAAAAAATGGAGGGAACAAATAGGAAAGGTATATGGGTTGGAAAAATTTTAGAATATATTCAGGAAAACCCAAGTATATAAGCGGGACTGAAATATAGGGCTCATGGGAAAGAGAAAAATAGGAAAAGAAAAGCCTAGAAACGAAGACTGGAGAGAGTCCAAGGAAGTTCCTCAACACTACACAAAAAGATAATTTTAGGGATTCAGTGATTTCTGTGCCAAAGAGAGACACATAATCTAGGTTCCTTACTATCAGATGAGTCTACCTATGAGTTAAGTTTCACTTTAACAACTGTGCTATCTTGCAGCCATAAATCCACTAACTCTCCTGTGACATTTAGAATCAGAATAAATGCTCGGACTGCTTAAAGGCTAAACTTTAAAGCAGATCCAGCTGCTCAATGGTCAACATGATTATAGATAAATAAGGTTAAATAAATCATCCAAATTAGGGTTTCTGAGACTAATCAGGGGCACTATTAATAATTATCAAGTTAGGATCATTTTAGGCACACTGGGATGGTTAACTTAGTTATAAAAACTCCCCAAATCACAGGGACTCTACTTTTTCTTTTTTACATGCTTTTCAGCAGGAATCTCCTCCTGTGGGGCAGTAGAAGAATCTAGCATTTGATATTAAGATTAGCAGCAATCACATTTTAAAGAGACAGGTACATATTAAAAATAACTTCTCTTCTTGCTATAGTAGCAGAGACTAAAAGGGTGAATAACTTCATGCAAATCTGTGTACGACTTCTCGGCCTTAACTAATAACAACCATGAACACAGAGGAACTATGTACTGTTACTAACCTCACAAGCACTTTTAGACACAGACGGTATTTCCTGAGCTTCTGTGTGTTTTATATTTGAAAACAAGTTAATTTTCAAGTATATCTACCATCTCAAAGCATATTACTTTTTTATTTAACATACTGCAGGGAAACAAAGTATTTATTGCTAAAATTACAAAAACACTTGCTGGTTTACAAAAGATTGTTATGTGGGTGGTTACAACACTTGGCCTTTAGGCTCCTGCCAAATACCACACCACATGTGTTCTGAATCATCAGTAAACCCAGATGCCCTCATGTAAGATATTTCAAATCCAACTAGAATTAATTAAGAAACAAAACAATCCTATGGTCTTAACGAATGAAGCAAAAAACTTTTAAAATGTAAGGACTTTAGGAAAGTAACTTAACATCTTTCTAAATATCAAAATTGGTCAAAGTCTAAGACCTGATTAAAGAAGGTCTTGATACTGCAAAAAAAACTCAAGCTTTTTATATTAATATACTTATTTATATGTATGTAAATAAATCACCTTATGCCAGGGGTCAGCAAACTTCCTCCGTAAGACGACAAAGGACAAAGTGCACATTTTTAGGCTTTGTGGGCCATAGTCTTTGTTGCAACTACTTAAATCCTGTCGAAGCACGAAAACGGCCACAGATAATATGTAAATAAATGGGAGGGACTGTTATCCAATAAAACTTACATTACAAAAACAGGTGGTAGAGCTGGGTTTGGCTCTGAGGGCTACAGTTTGTTAAACCCTTTTCTAGAATATAAGCTCCTTTGTATCACTAGTGCTTTGGACAGTGTTTGGTATATAATACATGCTCTGCAAATGTTTATAGATAGATGATATTATTTAATAATCAAAAAGCAAAATGTCTGCGCTACCTTGAATATTATCTGAGACTTGAACTTCCTACTTACAATTTATAGGTTGGTATTCTTACATAAAAAACTTATTTAAATTTTTTAAATTAAAAATTACTTTATATTATTAATCACAGTCATGTCACTTCTGAATTAAGCTTACCCAAGATTAATATTAATTTCTTGTTACCTTGGGGCCATTCACATATACAGGTAATCTGATGACACAGTGTAAGGAGTAGAGCTGAAAGGTAGAGTTAATACTTTGGCAAATGAGAGCCAAAGGCAAGAGGAAAGGACCCTGCAGAGGACATTGGAGCGCAGGAAAGAGAATGAAAGAGAAGCCAGACCCGTTTGTACCAAGTGATAAAGATCTGAGAGATTTCTCTGCATTATAGTAATAAATCTCTTTATTAGAGTTTCTTTGAAAGGGCATCTGTTCTTTGCAACTAAATGATTCCTGACTAGAAAATGGATTATGAAACATTTTGGAGAGGAGTTAACTTGAACTGAATCTTTAAAAAATGAGTAGACAGAGCTTCATGTTAGATGGAGTAATAGGGTACAGATTTACCCCGCCGCCTGAAATAACTAAACCCCCCCCCCCAGAAATACATGAAACAACGGTTTTCAGACATTGGACAACGGCTGGTCCATCATCCAATAATCCTTAAAAGAAAGGAAACAAAAATGAGTGTCCCTCCAATAGCCCTCTGCTTAGTTTCCAGAGAGCAGAGGGATAAGGAACCCAGGTAGAACCCAGCAATCTCCCTGAGCTGAGAAAATTGGAAGGTCAAACTTGCTAGAATTTGCCTAGTAGAGTATCAGAGAGGAGAGAGCTGCACGGGGGCGGGGCGGGCGGGGAGACGCAGAGGATCCCCTTCTCAAGTCTCTACTGAGTAATATCAGCACAGGCTTTTGAAAAATCTACCTGAAAAAGGAAAAGAACCAATCAGAAGGAACAGAGGGAACAATCTCAGGGGCTCAGACAGTGGTGGGAGTAATTTGTGTTTCATTCAGAAAAGAAAAAATCTCACACTTCACAGGACGTCAGGTAGAATAGTCATGAGGTTATTGCCTCAGCAATAGAGCAATATCAGCCCTAGATAAAGTTTGCTCTGGTCCCACCTATCCAAGCATAAAAATAAGTAATGAAAGTGCCAAACTTTTCCAAAAGTAAGCATTAAAAGTGTCAAATCATTCCCAGAATAAAACTCAGGAGTATTTCTAGAGACAATGGAAACAGAGAACGGATTTGGAAGTCCTTAATCTACATATAAGGGTTTTTCATCTGTTTAAATTACATACAAAGAAATAGCTACTCTTCTTTTCTTCAATAAATACTTACCAAAGCCCTTTGGTATCGATACAATGTATCAAAGAATTATTACTGAGAAAAAACATATTAAGATTAAAGAACA
Organism: Micronycteris hirsuta; assembly: GCA_004026765.1. Lineage (NCBI taxonomy): Eukaryota > Metazoa > Chordata > Mammalia > Chiroptera > Phyllostomidae > Micronycteris > Micronycteris hirsuta. The sequence goes on from PVJI01000549.1 coordinate 77,440, forward strand.
CATCCTGGCAGAGTGACTCAGTTGGAGCAGCATTCTGTACACCAAAAGGTTGCAGGTTCGATTCCCCATCAGGACACGTACCTAGGTTATAGGTTCAATCCCCAGTTGGGTCGTGTATGGGAGGCAACCAATCTATGTCTCTCTCACATAGATGTTTCTCTCTCTCTCTCTCCCTTCCTCTCTCTCTAAAATGGATAAACATGTTCTCAAGTGAAGATTTAAAAAAAAACATAAAAGAACACTATGCATTTTCAACTTTTTGTACATGTGTGTACATGCATGTGCACAATCAAGGTTCCAACTGCATTTAACTAATTTAGAATTTTCCTTTGTATCAGAGGAAAAATAATACCCTGTTCTGGTTCTAATATCCTGGTTCTAGGACAGGATATTATTTTGCAAAAATAATTGCAGAAGTAGAACCAGAAAACAGTCACCGTTGTCAACAGAAGTCTGACCCTCTGTTCTTGGGTTCATACTGGGGTTGTAGCGAGAACTGAACACTAACCAAGAAACTGTCCATTATCAAGTTTACTTGAATTTTTAAAATCAATCTGTACATACTGGGTTATCTGTCAAAAAAGCAAATGCTTCATGCATTTGGCTCCTTGTCCTTTTATATGACTATTCTCTGGTATCAACTAGGAGATATCCCCATTCCAAAATCTGCCAGCTACTGAAACGTGGGTCAAACAAAACTTCCTGTGTGAATAAGTATACTGTACCAGACAAGGAATCTTACTAGGTAAAGAGAGATCACATAAAAGGGCTTATAATAAATCAGTTCCCCCAAGCAACTTTTTAAAAGATACTAATATCCATTCCACAATAATAAGCTTCAGATTTAAAATGTAAGAATTTCTTATGATTAAACTTTCAGATGCTTGAATCAGATATACCCAAATATTCTTTATTTTGTAAATCTGACACACTTCAATTGATGTAAAGGAAAAAAATTACAAGCATTATCTTGCTTTCCTTTTGAGATAACATTATCTTTTACTTACCTACATATAATTAAAAAAAAAGAACTAGCTAAATCTTTTATCACTTTTGATAATTCAAGGCATCTGTATATAACTCTAAATTTTTCCATACTTTGATATTTTGAAATTCTAAGTTTGTTTTATTTATTCTAATTGACTTATTAATTTTTCATGGTCTTACATTTTCCATATGTAGAAAAATCTCCCCTTTAAAAGGCATTCCATTTACACTTCCAAACTACTTTCTCAATTAGTAGACTATAAAAACAAAACAAAACATGTTGATTTCTTATTTGTATTGTACACCTCATGTCTATTTAATTCTACATAGTCCTAAGAGAGTAAAATAAACATATCTGGGTCTAGCTATTTGATTAACAGTAATATTATTTTTATTCCAAATTAAATATTTATGATTATAACAACAGCATAATTCAGAATGAAAATCTAATGACTTTCAAGTGATTAACATATAGAAAAATAAAAAAACACTGACATGTAAAATTAAAAAACAGCTTACTCAGTTTGTAAGTCATTAGAATTATTACATTATATTGTATCTTTACAACAGCCACCCACCTGGGCCATATCTTGTGGTTCCAAAATCAAATAAATCTATTTTCAGTTGGAACAAAAATTATTATTAACTTTTGTTTTACTAATAATCTGAAAGACCTCTATGTGTCAAAAATCTATGCCTCTATGTATGTTAAAGACTTACCTTTTAAAATATCAGTATTTCAGTAATAGCAATAACAACCACTATCACTAAGGAAATCTCCCTAAAAGATAAATCTCATCATATCAGGGAAAAAAAGAGTAGAATGAAAAGAAAAAACCCAGAACAAATTATATAAGAGCTATGAGACAATATCTTATGGTCTAACATACGTACACTTGAAATTACAGAAAGAAAAGACAGCAAACAGGCCAAAAAAAAAAAAAATACATGAAGAAATAATGGCTGAGAATTTTCCACATTAAATGAAAGATACCAGACCAAAGAACCAAGATATCCAGAGACCATCAAACAAAAGAAAACAGACACATCATATCCACAAAGACACACCACATCCAAAGACAGAAAAATCTTAGTGACAGCCAAGAAAACAAGCCACTTTACATGCAGAAATCAAAGATAAGAATAAGAGCAAAACTATGCAAACCAGGGAACAGAATGACATCTTTTAAGTGCTGAAAGAGAAAAAAGGCAATCCATAATTCTATACTCTGCAAAAATATTTCACAAAAATAAAGGAAAAATAAAGTCCTTAAGAAAAACAAATATGAGAGATTTTCATTACCACCAGACTTGCCGTGCAATAAATGCTAAAGGAAGTTCTTCAGACAGATGGAATATATCAGACAAAAAATTTTACCCACACAAAAAAATCAATAACACTAGAAATGACATAAATGAAAGTAAATATATAACTTTATCTATGTATAATTACTCTAAAAAATAACGGTTGAAAGCAGAAACAGTAGCGATTTGGTTGTTGATAGCACATAAAAGTATGAATGACAACGAAAGCACAAGGGACAGAACTGGGAATAAACGGTCATAATAAAGTATTCACAGCTACATGCCATTATATGATGAAAGATTGTGATCAGTTACAAACACATACTATAAACCCTAGGCTGTCACTAAACTAATTTCAAAAAGAGGTATAAATAAGTATGCAAATAGTGGAGAGAAATATAGTAATAATAATAAAATACCCAAGTAATCAAAAAAAAAAAGGATAAAAGAGAAAATGGAATAATAAAAAACAGCTAACACAGTGATAGATTTTAGTCCATCCATATCACTAATTACATTAAATGTAAACAATCTAAACACATCAATTAAAAGACAGAGATTGTTACACTAGATAAACAAATAAGCCCAAATATATTATTCTGTCTACAGCAAAGGCATTTTAAATGTAAAAACATACATGTGCTGAAAGTAAAAGTGTGAAAAGATATGTTGGGAAAGAATTCTCTATGGGTCTCTGTTGAGGTGGCTGTCTTTGAACTGACTTCTCAGTACCTGCTTGCAACCATCTCTCCAGTTCCTCCTTATTAATAGGTAATAAGTAGAGATCCAGAAATCTCATGTCTATTGCCAGCATCTATTAAATTTTTGGCAAGTTAACTTGTTAGCTTGTAAAAAGGTAAAAATCTCACACCCTTCATAATTCTTGACATGATATACCACATGAATACTAACCAAAAGAAAGCTGGACTGACTATATTAAGAATGCACAAAGACCACTTCAGAACAAGGAGTATTACCAGGGATAAAGAGGCCATTTCATCAAGAAGACATAATAATCCTAAATACACAGATCTAACAAAACTTCAAAATACATGAAGCAAAAAATAACAGAACTGAAAGAGAACTGGACAAATCCACAAGATGGAAACTTCAACACTCCTCTCTCAATATTTGATAAAACAAGCAGATGATAAACACATGGAAAAATTCAACCTTACTAGTGAAATTCTACAAACTCACAATGAGATACCATTCATACCTACAAGAATTAATTTAAGACTTAAGAAGTCTGACAATTCCAAATGCTGATATGAAATAGCAGAAGCCCTCATACACTGCTGATGGAGTATAGCTTAGTAGAATCCCTTTGGAAAACAAGTTGGCATTACCTAATAAAGCAGAGATGTGCACACCCTAATCAGCAATTCTGCTTATAGTGTAACCATGATAAGTTTGCATACACATGCAGTAGCAGACATACACAACAGTTTTCATAACAGTATTGTTTGTAACTGGGGATAAAAGAAAGACAAGGATACAAATATCCATAATAGCATAATGAATAAATAAGACTGCAGCATAGTCATATAATATAATACTATACAGCAGTGAAAATGAATGAATTACAGCTATCTATTTCAACAAAGATGACTCTCAAAAACATACTGTTGGGAGAAAAAAGATTCACAGCAGAAAAAAACACGTAAGTAGCTCTTAAAAAAAAAGAAAAAAAAAACTAAACATATTGTTTAGGGATGTATACAAATATGCTGCTATGTATACATATACATATAGAAAGAAAACCAAGTAAATGAGTAACCAATATTAGGAACCAAAAGCAGACAGGAGAGGAGGAGGCAATCAGGGACTTCAAAGGTATTTGTAAGATTCTATTTCTTATCCTGGGTAGTAGACATATGTTCTTTACATTATTCCTTAATCTATACATATTCTAGATATTCTCATATTTATATCTATAATTTAATTTAAAGTTCTTATAAAGAGTAAATAATACAGATTCACTCAGCAAATACTACAAACAAAAAAATAAAAAATAAAATCATGAAACACGGGTACAACAGCCCTTGTTAGGCTCACCTAGACACTGAGACTCATGTGACTCAAGGAGGCCACACTAGACACTGGTTATACCTAGCAGCACATAAAACATGAAACATGACAGCAAGGCAGTATCAGGTGGTTATTCTTCAGTAGGAGTCCTCACAGCAAATCAGGGGATATCTCCTTTGGCACCACCGGGTGGCAGGTCAAGAGTAACAATGCCATCACAAGAATTGGTATAGTAGCTATCCTACCTTAGAAGTACCAAACAGCAACCAATGTATCCAGTCCCACAGACACAACTTCCTGAGCCTTACAACAGGACTTCCTCAATTATAAGAGTTATCACACTCAGGAAAGTCCACAGCTGTAATATCCCGCCAGTATTTACAGTTCATTCAGTCCTCACAGTTCATATGTAATTTACTAACCACGAGTCATTAGTAAAATCACTAATCATTTTTACCAAATGCAATGGTGCTAGGTTACACAATTGACATTCTGTCTTTACCAGATTTTCAAGTGAATAAAGCTAGGAGGCCAAAACACTCAAAATAAAAAGAGAGATTCAATTTAGAATGGTACTAAGCCATACATCTATTAATATAGTTTACCTAATCTAAAATGCTAGTAATTAAAAAACACCATTAATTTCTGCACTAAGAAAAATATGCTGCTAGATTGTAAGATACATTTCAATTACTGAGATATAAAAATGGGAGGGAAATGCACTTCTTAGAATCAACGAAATACATAATAACCCATCTCCTAATTTTTCACTAAAATATTTAAGATACACAGCCCTAACTTGGAAAAACAGTCTGCTCCAAAATAAACCAGATGCCTACTAAAGACTTTCTTAGACGTCCACAGTTATATGCTCTCACTCAATACCTCTCTTTCTTCTATTCTAAAAACATAACTTCCAGTTTCAACATAACTGATGGGGCATGGCTCTCTCCATCCTGGATGTTAAATTAGTTTCCACTACGGATGAAATCACCACAAGTTCTAAGGACCTTTATAACCCGGAGACTTTCATATAATGTTCTGGGAAAAAAACACATATACTACACTGTCTCAGGTTATCCAGGAATAAGTTCTCTTCTAAAAAACAGAGAGACTGTAGACAGTCAGTGAGTGTGAACAGGGGAAATATACTACACAGTGAGAACTGGGGAAAGCCCTTAAACTTCAATCAAATAAGAGGTACACTAGATGAATGTTTTCATCTAAGTGGGTTGTGCACAATTATTAGCTTTGTATATCTTGGAGGGCAGTTCTATCAGTTTATGAGTAGGAAATGAAGATGATTAAGTGGACTTCCCATACTTTGCCTACTGACAAAACACAAGAACTGGATAAATAGCCTCTTGTTCACAGACAGTTAAGCCTGGGACCTACACAAATATTTAGCAGCACAGACAAAACATCTTGTTAAAATGCCAAAGAAAATAATCTGTAATAATATATATTGGGAAATGGAAGAAATGCAGAAAGTGTCTGCTGTGTGTTTTCAGTAAGATAATGAGAGAAAAAGTTTCTGTGAAACATCTTTCATAAGGATGGCAATCAGCTAAAAAGACCAGGAAAGAATAAAAACACAATAGAAATATGCAGACTAAGATATAAATGGAACTCAAAAAGATAAGAAAAAAGAAAAGAATATAAACAAATCAAAACCCATACTAGAGATCAGAAAAAACAGAATCGATATTACAAAAAGTATATCAGTAATATAGAATATGAAAACAAAAATGTTCACCAAGAATACAAAAGGACAAAGTTAAAAATCAGAGGGAAGACAGGCATAAAAAAGAACTGTGGCTCTTTTTTGTTTCCTTTGGAGGGCAGGACGGTTCAGAATGAAGCCGACCACCTCTTTCCCAGCCACTGGCTGCCAGAAGCTCACTGAAGTGGACGATGAATGCAAACCCCTTACCTTTTATGAGAAGGATATGGCCTAAGACGTTGCAGCCGACACTCTGGGTGGAGAATGGAAGGGTTATGTGGTTTGCATGAGTGGTGGAAATGACAAAGTAGGTTTGAAGCAGGGTATCTTGACTCATGGTCAAGTTAGCCACCTGCTACTGAGTAATGGCCATTCCTGTTATAGACCAGGGAGGAATGGAGAAACAAAATACAAATCTCTTTAGGGTTGCACTGGGGATGCCAGTCTCAGTGTTTCGACTTGGTCATTGTAAAAAAAAGGTGGGGGGATAGGGGGAGATATTCCTGGTTTCACTGATACTCCTACTGTGGCTCCACCGGCGCCCAGAAGAGATAGCAGAATCTGCAAACTTTTCAATCCCTCTCAAGATGATGTCTGCCAGTATGTTGTGGAAAAGTGCCTAAAGAAGGTAATAAACCTTGGACCAAAACACCCAAGATTCAGCATCTTGTTACTCCATGGGTCCTGCAACACAAACTGGGTTGGTGTATTGCTCTGAAACAACGTGCTAAAAAAATAAGAGGTCTCGGAATATGCTAAACTGTTGGCTAAAAGAATGAAAGGGCAAAGAAAAACACCAGGAACAGACTGCCAAGTGACTGGGGTTGTCCTGTCTGACAGCTTCTACATCTGAGTTCAGTCAAAAATGAGATTTTCTAAAAATAACAAACAAGATCAGATATCAAATCTCAAAAAAAAAAAAAAAGATCCAATCCACAAGTACAAATTTTTTTTTCCAAAAAGCATAACAAATTGAATAGAAGCAATAATCAAAGAAGAACAATACCCAAATAAAAAACACCAGCATCTCTATACGAAAAGGACTTTCCTTTTCAGTCAATATTAACAGACATCAGAATAATGTTTAAAGAATTATAAATGAAAAAGCCTAGAATACAGGAGTATTCCATATTGAACCATGCTGTCATTTAACAGAGCATGCAACAAAAAGTCATTTTCAGATATTCAGCGGTTCAGAGAGTAAACCACATATGCATCTCCTGAAAAATAATACCTGAAAACATGAGGCAACCAAAAAAATAAATCAAAATTGAAACTCAAGAATGGTTATAGATGCTGTTGCCTAAATAGATTAGCGGTTATGCTCCATAACAAATTAATAGGTAAAGTTGAGTCCAAATTGTTCTAATCAAATTGAATACATAAACTAAAAAGTTTTTGAAAGAAAAGATATACAGTTTAAAACATTCAACATTTATAATTAGTCTTAAAGATTAACCTGGGGAGCTGAGGGAAGAAGCTAAAATAAGCTAAATTCCTTGCATTACACATAAAAGAAAACAATACTTTTCTTGAATTTTATAATTACAACTACATTTCTGTATATATGCTTTTAAAATGATTTATGTATCTATCCTTTTTTCTTAAAAGATTTGATTTGATTTTTTAGAGAGGGGGAAGGGAGGAAAAGATGGAGAGAAACACGGATGTGCGAGAGAAACATCGACAGGCTGCCTCTCATCCCCCCCCCCAACCCCGCACTGGGGACCTGGCCCGCAGCCCAGGCACCTGCCCTGACTGGGAACTGAACATGTGACCTTTTGCTTCGCAAGCCAGTATGCAATCCACTGAGCCACACCAGCCAGGGCTGTATCTATCCTTTTTTAAAAAATAAAAATAAAACACATAAAACAAAGCCTATGCCACAATGCCCTCCAAAACAAAAGAAAGAGTAAAGTAAAACTAAAAGAATTAAAAATAGTGACAGGTAATGATATATCATGTAAGCAGTCAAACTAAAAAGAAACATGAATGATTTTGACATAGGATAAGAAGTAGGACTCAGGAAGAAAAGAATTAAAGGGTCTCCAGTTTGATCAAAGATATCTACAGTGCTACTCAAATGCATTCTATGAACTAGCAGTTTTTCATAGGTCTGCAACAGGACAAGTACAAAACTGGAAAGTATTTAGGATTTCTTACAGCAGTCTGATAGGAGAATTCTATACTTGTGTATATAATAATAAAAAGAGAGCTTATATTTTGCTTAGTCGTTTTTCTTTCTCATTTCATTTTTCTAGTAATCACATTTAATGTTGATTCTTGACCACAAATAGTTTGAAAAGCACTGCTTAAAGACATAGGAGTTATGAAGATTTATGTGCCAAATAGCAGTCAAATATGTAAGTTAAAACAATGCGACATGCAAAGCAAAAATAAAAAGCAAATGAAAGTGGAAAGAATCTCATTCCATGAGATTAAATTTTTTAAAAAAGGTATACAGAAGATGAAAATTACAGCCTGTCATATTTTCTTTACAAAGTCATTCGTTATAAGATGCCCCATCAATTTAATATCAGCTTTTCAGGAGGGAAAATTATTGTATTAAATGTACACATTGTGAAATGTATTATAGCCTCAGAAATGTTAAAAAATATTTTAAAGGATTAATCAAGGAAATAGTCTATCAATAATTTGATATCAAATAAATGGGAAACTTCTTTTTAATCAAAGAAACACTGATGACATAACAGACCCTAAAGAACATCTCAATAATTTTGAAAAATTAAAAACTATGTAAAGTATGGCAAAAACTGGCTTTCAACCATTCCTTACTATAAATCACTTAGGGATTCTAGTTTGTTTTGCTTTTTTGATGCTGCTGGGTAAAATTACATATGAAGAAAGGGTGTGCCAACTTGAAAGACTTTTGAAAAACAAATGAAATGACTTAAAACATTCTAATCTGTCCAGCCTCCCAGCTTTCCGGTCTCCTTTTACATAGAAGTCAAAGGAAGAACTCAAAAGTATTTGACAGTTGCACATGTCACATACACCTCTGCTACCCTCTCCTCCTAGCTCCCCACAATCTTATTTAAAATGTAGGATGTTATGTAGGTAGTAGTTAATATTATCGCTTTCTCAAAAACCTCAGTCTATTTCTCTTTCTTCTGTGGGGCCCACTGGATATAAAGACTGGCCTAATCTGCCCACCCTAATATAGGTAGGTACATTGTAAAAGGCTGAATGAATAGGTAAAGGATTACATATCAATTAGAGCACTGTTTGAACTACTACCACTATATGTGTTATAAAACTCAAAGCAACATTATTAGCAATTTATTCTATATGACAAAATATTTTCCACCTATGCGATACAGCCTAATCATCTTAAAAAAAAACTCTCCAAAGGATGACTCTACGTCTTGGACTGTTTGTCAAAAGGAGTGGTCTCATAATAGAACCAAACCTAGAAGAGAAAAAGGTAAATCAAAGATAGGATCCTTTTGAAACTGTTTGTTTTAAGTCACAGAGTTTTAAAAGGTTAGGTCTCTAAATAATATGGGACAATGTCAGGATCTGTTTCTTCTATTTCCATGTCTAATATTTAAATCTAACTTCAGCTAAATGATCTGAAAGCCTCATTTAAGATATAAAAGCTGTTTATAAAATAAAGTTATTTAAATAAAAGGTATTCACCATAAGAATAAACTAAATGGAAAAAATATTTGCAACTCAATTTTTCTAATATATAAAGAGCTCTATGGAATTAAAAAGCAAAAGACCAACTGGCAACAGGAAAATGGGTGAAAGACAAGTTGTACACTGAAAGTGAAATACAAATGGCTTTCAAGAATATGGAAAGACACTCTCATTCATAATAAAAGAAATGCACATTAAAACTACACCGAGATCCATGTTTTTATCTAATAAATTGGCAAAGGTCAAAATATTGGAGAACATAATCTTGGTGAAGACAAAAAAAAGTCTCACATTGCTGGTGGGAGTATAAATCAAAACAATTTTGTACTACAGTTTTTACTCGATGAAGGCCCTGTAAGACATTTTAAAAATGCTGCACATAAGAGATACTGACCATACACTGTTGGTCATTTAAAAAAACTGTTATTAACTGTCTTCTTTTATAGAATTGTTTATATAATAAAGCAGATAGGCAGGCAAACTTAAGACACTTGGATAATGAACCCAGCAGTCCTGTTCCACCTGCTGCTCACCTCATGGTAACTTACTGTGCACTTCCTACTGGGTGCTCAGTAGACACTTGCTGAGTGAACGGGACTAGGAATGAAGCTTAGGGATGAGAATGAAATAAAACAAGAACAAAAAATCAACTAAATTATCTGAACTGTTAAATAAATTGCTTATGGGCATGGTCACACTAGCAAAGAGTGAGCCAGTAACAGTGGTATAGTAGATTGCTGCAGTTAACAGCCCCCTAATGAGTCACGTCCTTGTAGGAAAGCTCTCCCACACTGACTCTAGGCTTGGCACTGTCATTTGCTTTGGCCCATGGTCCAACGAAAATTACATGGGGCTTGCCTTCACTTGCTGCTCCTGTAAACCCTAGTCCTGCCTCCAGATGAAGGAGAACCTGCTGGAAACACATGGCCATCAAATGCCCCAGCCAACAGCCAGCACTAATATTCAGACCTATGAGTAAGGCCATCCTAGACTAATTATCTTCCAACTGACCTATCAGCTAATTGCAGCTACATAAGCCGGCCCAGCCAGAAGCAGGAACAGAGCTCAACTGAAAGTCCAGAATCATGGGCTTAAAAATGGCTACTGTTTTATACCGCTAAGTTTTGGGGAGGTTTGTTATTGTAAAAACGGAAAGAAGTTGATTGGTAGTCAAGGAAAATTTCTGCTTTACCTGTTTCAGTTTTTTAAAATTTTGCAATGAAAATATAGTCATATACTACCTGTCTAATTAAACTAAACTTATAAAAATATTTTATATCAAATTGATATTAAAGTCCTACCACCACCTTATAAAGACACATAGATAAACCAAATAATTCAGTCCAAATGGGAATATGAATTTGGAGGAGACATTAACAATGCTCAGGAAAAAAATGGGTCAGTACAGAGTACCAGGTTATATTATCACACGAAAAAGTAGTAAGAATATATTCACGGTCACTGTCATGTCTCAATAACAGGTACTATCAAATTCGGGAAGTATTAGGAGACGTACATCTCATATTTTGCTTCTCTACTTCTTCTGTTTAGGCAGATAACATCCATTTATTGTAATACATGTTCTCTCATTTTAATCCTCACATGCTATGAAATAAACATATGCTGAATAACTTGACAAAAATTGACCTACGCATGCCTCATTTCCTCACTTGTAAAATGGGGATAACAGTAGCTATTTTAGTTGATGTAAAAATTAAATCACTCAAAACAGGGCACACAGGAAAGGCTCAATAAATGGCTTATCACCTCTCTTAGTTAAATGATGTAAAATTAAGATCTTTTGACTAACTTAACCTGGCTTCTAATTTAAAATCACTAAATATCACCAACCAAGGAGTGATCATCAAAATTAATTTGAAAATCTTTCTAATGACTTCATGGAAAAATGAAAAGACAATGTTACTAAAAAACAAAGTAAAACCTGGAAATATTATGTAGAAAAAATATGGTGAAGAGAACTGAAACTCTAGGCACTAATGAATTTTCTCGGGCCATATCCCACAATCCTAAGTAGGTTTAAAAACCAAAGGCTTCAATTTTTGCGTGTGTTACCAATTCACAAAAGGCAAAAACAAGAAGAGAGCAATAAATCCTATTGGTAACTTTTACTGTGACCTCTGGCACCCACACTGTCAACATGTTCACCATCATGTAAAAAAAGGCATTACTGATAGCTTTGATAAATAAGGCTCTTTCATAAGAGATTACACTTAACCTAATGTGCAGCACTGGAAAACTAGTTATTCCTTGATCAACTGCTTACCACTGCCCTTTTTCAAGGCAAGATCAGCCTGGACACACGTGTGTGTGTGTGTGTGTGTGAGTGAGAGAGAGAGAGAGAGAACAGTTTTTTAAAAAAATCAGGCCTGGGTGAGGTACTTATAAAAAAATCATCAATTTTTTAAGTGTTTTAAACAAGTAATTAGTTATATAGCCTGTAGATGTGTGAGTCAGTGACCAACTGTAAGAAGCTTTATGCCACAATGAGCAGGTATTTCAGTTTGTCTACTGGGAAGAATAAATAAATGCCTCAAAATTCCATTTTTAAAGTCAAACATTTTTTTAAATGAGGTAAATATTTTTTTCTTTTTAAAAAAATTTATTGAATTTTTTGGGGTGACACTGGTTAATAAAATTTTATAGGTTTAAAGTGTACAATTCTGTAATACGTTATCTGCATATTGTACTGTGTTCAAGTCAAACGTTTTAAAGAGTGCTTACTATATGCAGAAGTAATGTGGCCATTCTGGTATTAGAAGGCTAAAGTAACACTTACGTTACTATATATATCAGACATTTGCTGGAGATTGTATTTAATCATAATAATCCAAAGAGGTAGAAATTATTAACTCATTTTACAGAGGAGGAAATTAAGGTTCACAGAAGTAAAATAACTTTCTCTGTGTCTCTCAGCAGTGGAAAACAGAGTGGGGAGGCACCAGAGGGTACTGCCGTGTGACTGGTTCCTACAGACAAACACAACACTTAGTGCAGTGAGTCTTTTTCACAGTGTGAAAGGGGGCTAGGACTGGGAAACCAAACAGATAATCTTTTAGGAATGGGCAAAAGAGTCACAGAAGGCTTTAAAGAGGTTGACATTTGAGTGGTCACTTTAAGGATGAGTAGGATTTATCAACTTCAATGCCAAGGCTCACCCCCACCCCCCTCATCCCCAATATATTAACCAAAATAAATTACTTACTTGAAATTGAGAAAAACAATTTTGAGAGAAATCTTCCTCAGATATATTACTCCATAGTTTTAAAACAAATAATATGATGACAGTTTAATTTTTAGGTTGCTTTTATGTGGCTTGTCTTGGTTTTTATTCTGAAATGAAATTTAGATTAGTCATTTTCTTGTTCTGAGAAACTAGGAGTATGCCAACATGTTTTAACTTCACATTTTTTCCACATATCAACATGTATTCTTACTTACAAAGTCTTTCATTTCATCATCTCAAACAAAACCTAATTTAATATATAAATTACTTTGAAGTGAAAATATATATGCAATATAAGATATTTCTTTTAATTCTTTTTATATTTCCTTGGTAAATGGAAGAAAAATAGAAAACTGTTGTTATATTGTTATATATTACACGAGCATCTTTGAGGTAACACACTTTCTTTTGTTATTTGAATTGTTTATATAGTAAATGTTCTCTCAACCCAAAGAAAATTTAAAAACTGCCCCCAAGGAAATTGACCTCAAATTCTTAGTATTTCCCACAACGATCATCTAAAAAGAAACTGGAACTGAACAAAAATAAACCCTAAATTTTCCAATAACAATTATGACCCTTTTTTTCTCAGAATTTACTTTGCTAGACATATATCCAATTTCTGCTGTAGAAAACAGTTCCAGTTTGCCAGTACTAATTAAGCAACAAAATATTTTTCATTAAAAAATGAAACATTTAAAAATCTACAGAGAACTGGAAGCAACACAGAAGATCATCTGACCCCCCCAAAGCAAAACAAAATACCACCCATATACCAAAAGATCAAATAGACTGTTGCAAGAAGATTTTACTTCACTTAAAATTCATTTTTGTCTCATACATCCATTTTAATTTTGGACAGTGGAGTTTTTTGTTGTTGTTGTTGTTGTTGTTTTAAGTACCTAAGACACGAAGCCCTGCCTTATTTGAATCTTACCTAGAAACTATAAATTAACACAATTTTACCCAAAGTTTACTGTACCTTAACTCCCATTATTTGCTCTCCTGTTAGTATCACTGTGGTGGTACTCAAATGGCTGCCAGGTGCCAAAGTGACAAAGTAACACACTGTACCCCATATTTTAGTGTTTCTAAGTATTTCTTTAAGATACCTAGGGCTAATGGCAATAGTCTTTGAAGCTTATTTAATCCCAACCAATCTACTTAAACCCAAATCATTTCCCACTCATATTTTAATTGAACAAATTTTAATCCAATCAAAAGCAAAACAGAGAAAATTTAATATTAGCACCAGAGGAACCTGAAAGGTCTCCTGATAGGAATGTCCTTTTTCTTTGGAAAAAATTTTACATCCAATTCTAATATTGATTTTTAAGTATTTTTCCTAAACTCCTCTTGCTATAATCTAACCTTTATTACTTTTTAAAAGCAATAGCTACAATCATCGTAACACAAATACTACATCCTATTTTATAGATTTTTAAGCACTATTGGACACAGTAGGCCCTCAAAGATTTCTAAGCTGTGTACACGCAGTTCTTGTAATAGTTCTATATGTTCATCTTTCAACTACCAATGCCTTCCTTCAATTATCCCTAAGGTTTGTGGGGGACAACGTGAGGCAGTGAAAGCTGAGAGTTAAGACCCCGAGTTTTCAGAACCAGCCCCACACCAACCAACTATAAAGGACACTGGACAAATCCCTGAGTTTACTTATTTAGATTTCTGTTTTCTTTATATAAAATGAAAGGATTTGACCAGAACAGCGTTTCCCAACCTATTTCACATTGTAAATAATATTTGTTCAGCACACTGGCCAACAGGAGGGTGTTTGTAGTCACTGACATAATGCTTGGTAAAAAAAAAAAAAAAAAAATGTTATTCTTTATATAATTATGGAAGAAAAAGTTTAAATATGTTTGTAATAATATGAATTAATTTCAAATCCAACCTTTTCCACATCAGGAACAATGTTTCAAAAATAACAACGATGCTTCATTTTTGCAGAACACACATGCACTATTAGGCAGTCAGTCACCTCGCAGCAAGCTAAATGGCTTATCAAACACATATCAGTAGGAGAATCCAATTACAAGCAAATACAGAGATTCAGACCAAGCACTGGCCCCCTCTAGGCACCATCCCTGTTACCCTGTCCTCTCATCATTAGTAGGCTGCACCTTGCCCTGGGCGACATGCTCCTCAGGCACCCAGAATACAAACTCCGAGTGTAGCTCCAGGATCCCTTCTCCACAAGTAGCTATATACTCTGTGGCTGGCTGAAGTCAATTCCAAAAAGTAAAGCACCTCCTTTAACACATTCGAAATATCAAAAGGAAAAGTAACTGCTAGTTGCTGATCATGTTATCTGCTTTTAAGAACCCCACAGCCTTCCTTTAGATCCCACTCCACTACAGCACAACCCTCCAGTAAGCCACGTAACACTGGAAGCTCTGAATTTTAGAAGACCTCTAGCGAAACCTAAAATTAAACAGTATTGCAGTAATCATTTGACAAGTGTTTACAATGCGTGGGATCTTTTATTTTTGTTCTTCCTTATCAACTCCTGCAAGCACAACGTAACTTAACAAATTAACTTTGAATAGGTATTACATGCACATGGTAAAAATTATTCAAAAATTACCCGACAGTATACTAAAAGAGTTTAGTCTCCTACCTTTGTCCTCTAGGCCACCAGTTCCTTTCACTATTACCAAACTCTCAAGTATCCTTCCAGAAATATATTATTTATCTATATAATATATTACATGTAAGTACATATTTTAAATGATTGTAAATAACATTTACATGTAAGTACGTATTTTGTATGTTTTAAAGTTACACAAATGGCAAGGATACTATATATAGAGTCTTACATCTTGCTTTTTTCTCTTAGTATATCTTAGACATGGCATCATAACAGTACACATAGTGTTTCCTTAATATTTTTACTAAACACTGCCTAGTGTTCCACTGAACAGACATACCATAATTTACTTACCCACTCCCCTACAGATTAATGTTTAGGTTGTTCTCAATCTTTTGCAATGATAAATAATGCTGCCACAACTATTCTTACATATTCATTTGACACATATATAAAATCTTTTATAAGATAAAATTTTTGAATAAAATTACTAGTTCAAAATCTATGTGCATTTTTATTTTTGAAAATGATTTCCAAATTGCTTTCCACAGAAAACGAACAGCTCGTATTCCCACCAGCAATGTATGAGAATGACCACTTCCCCTTCCTTTCACCCTAAGTTATACTTGTAACCAATCTTTCCTAATTTGATAGGTAATGAGAGGCATGTTGTAGCTTTAATTTATATTTTCATTACAAATAAAACTGCACATCTTTTCACATGAATTGTCTTTGCCCAGTTTTTTCATTGGATTTCTTTTATATTAAGAGGAAATCAGTCCTTTGTGAAAAGCGTACGAGTAAGACTTATTAGTGTGTTCCTCTTTTCACTTAATGATTTTTTTCCCTCTATACAGAATTTTATTTTTATGTTGTAAATCCAGCCATACGGCTTTGGTTCTATTTCATACTTTGAGAAAGGCTTTCGCTGTTTCCAGATTACAATAAAAATAACTACCCTACATTTTTTGCTTATTTGTTTTCATACTTAAATCTTTTGACTCATCTGGAAGCCAACTTTTTATTTTTCCAGATGACTAACTAGTTAACACTATTAAGTAAGTCTTCTTATCATATACTAAGTTCTTACATATATTTCTGGTCTCTGTTCTGTTTCATTGATGTCATGTGCCAAAACCACACTACTTTTCAGAACATTTTCAAAATCAGTTTACATATAAATGAGAATAATAAAACCAGAAATTACTGGCTTGCTTTAGTATAAGAATCATTTTTGCAGTTCCTATGTTGAATTTATATAATCAAGTTCAACACTATAATCATGCAATTATGCATTTTGGTTGATACTTATTTTGGTGCTCAGTATGAACATCAGGTCTTTTCTACTATTCTTATGAACCATATCTAAAAAGCCAGTTTTTCTAATTTTGTACATGGTCAGTTTTTTATCAAATTGTAAAATCAATACATGTTCTCTGTAGAAAATCTGGAAAATACAAAACATACCTCCCAGAGATCAACAACCTGTATATTTTGATGTATTTTTTCCTGTATATTTAATAACTTACTATTTTTCATTTGATTTTTTCACATAATATATTGACAGCATTTTCCTGTATTATTTTACATTCTTCTAAAACGTGATTTAATGACAAATTCTACTACATGAATATACCCGATTTGTGTAACTGTTTCCCAATTGTTGGACATTTGGGGTTGTTCTCTGTAATGACTATCATCTGTTGACTAATTCCTGCAACAAATGCTTGTTTCAAGCACTGTAGTAAGCTTTGCCTGTATAATGGCGAGCAAAAATGAACACATAACCAGCATTCAGGGAGGTTATTGGGGAAAAAAAGACATTAATCTCCAACATATATAAAATTACAACTATAGCAAGTGTTATGAAGGAGAGTTTATGGAGTTTTGAGAATCTATGATAGGGAAGGCTTCCCTGAGGAAAGATAAATCAAAGTTTAGGTGAAGGAAAAGGAAAAACATTCTAGGCAGAGGGAACAGCAGGTACAAAGGCCTCATTGTGGGAGGGAGCATGGCAAGAATAAGGGACTGAAATAAGGCCAATGTGGCTGGAACACAAAGAGCAAGGCAAGAGGAACATGGCCCAAGCCATGACTGGACAGAAAGGTAGGGCCAGACTCTGAAAGACCTTGTAAGAATGTAGATGCCACCACACAAGACATGTAGCTTTGTCCTCACCCTAAATGCAATGAAAAGCTACTGAAGCATATCAACTGGTAGGGTGATATAATCAGGATTTTATTTTGAAAAGATCCCTCTCATTACAGTGTAGAAAACAGACTGGAAGGGAACAGAATGGACTGGGGTAGGCCAAGATTAGGAGGCTATTGTTGTAAATGCATCCAAAAACGCTAGTTTAGACTACGGTGGTAATGAATAATGAAAAGAAGTAGATGGATTCAAAAGATAATCAAACTTTGCCAAAAGATTTACATTCATAGATTAAAATCCCTAAAACCGGAATTATTGGGTCAAAAAAATAACACTTGAAGGATTCTTAAATGTATTGCCAAGCTGCCCTGCCGAGAGCAATTTTCACTTCATTTGTAAATTACTTTGTATCTGTTCCTCTATCAGAATTTTAAAATTATTTTAAAATTCCTTTAGAATGACTTAATCCATACTTCCTTCATGAAGCCTTCCCCTTTTTACCACCTGAACATGTCACTAACATGTCATTCTTTGAGGCCTGGTTCTTACACACATTTCTACTATACTCCAAACTATGTTTGACATACGTTTACATATACATCATCTCTACCATACTGTAAGCTTTTGGAGGGTAAAAGATGTTCATAACGATGGCACCTAAAAAATAAGCTCAATATTACACAGTAGGTTCTCATCAAATGTTCACTGAATGAATGGAATCGCATATTAGCAGATTCTACTGTGGCCATAGATTTAAGAGGGCTCTTGCTTAAGCCTCTGATTTACCAATTGTTATTTTAAGTCAAATATAATACAAAAAGCTAATAAATTTTGCTACTCAGGACTTTAAATACCTACTAAGTAAACTGACTAATTTTTTTGTGGTGAATCACTAAATCTCAGTAGTGTTCCTGAATTTTTCTATGAATTATATCAAATAGGCATCATGTATTCTTAAAGTATTTTAAAATGGCTTAGCAAAGGCTATGAACAAACAAGACTTTATTAATAGAGAAATTATTCATGATCTGAATCATTGATAAATGCTATAGTTTTCAAATTTTTAGTCATTTCAAACGTATTTAATAATCCAAAGATTTACAAAAAATAGTGAGGTTACTAAGCAACTACAAAAATCTATAGAACATTTCTGAATGATCAAACTGTTATGCTGAAATATTTGATTCACGTTTTACAGTCAGCATCCAGAACATCTAAAATTTTCACTCGCTGGAAAGACTTAAGAGTGGACTGGCAAGAGTTCCTTACAGTAATCTTAAAGACAAGCAGCTCCCTCTATAGTCTGTTTGGCCTACTTTGTTTAATTACTTGCTTTTTGAACATCTCACACACTCCTCTATTTACTCCCTATTCTGCCTCTCAGCAGGGAAGCTTTCTGAAAGGGTAATTCTGTTTAACCTGATGCTGAGAAAACTCAGAGAGCCATCTAAATTCAACATGGAGTTACATCAAACAACTAAGCAAAGTTGGGATGTGGAAACTGACTGGACATTTCCTCAGGTCCACCTGAGTCAGGCCCTCACAATGAAGCCTGAAAAACACTGATCTGTACTTATTTACAACCTTGCTTCCCCTCCATTAAACAAATTACCAAAATGTTATATTGCTCAATACACTGTTATGTCAAAACAATGTTCAAGACATTTTAAAAATGACCAAAAGACAAACAAGCAGAAGAGGTTTTTTTTAAAAATAATAATTCCATCACTCGAAAATTTAACTGATTCTCTCAGGAATCAATTATCTTCAGTCAACAAGGATTTAAATCAGTCAATTTACCATTCGAATTTGAACATGCTATTTTTTTTATACTTTTTCAAATTTTACAACCTTGAGATTTAGGACCTTTTAAAACTAAGACAATTTATTTCTTAAATTACTCAAGATATGGTTTCAAAAAACAGAACAATTTGAGGTCAACTGGACTGTTTTCTAACACAGAAAAATACTTTTCATGCAATAACAGAAAAACTGACTAGTAAAAATGTAATGAACTAAACAGGTCTGAATTCATAATGTAAATCTGAAATCACCACTTTTGGGGGAGAAAATTTCTTCTGCTGCCATTTTTCAGGATCTCATTTGTAAAGCAAATTCAGTTTTAAAACATCTTGTCTCCAAACCAAGACAAAGAATTAAGGACTTCCAAAATTAATTACTATATATGGAAAACTTAGGTATGGTAATTTATTAACATAGGTTTATTAGGTGTTACAATTTTTCATTAATTTATTTTACTAATTCGTGGATCTATTAATACAGTTTGTACTTTGAAACAGTGTCTTCATTAAAAATTCTAGCATTCAGACTTTTACTAAGCCAGAATGACCTCCCTTTTAAATTAATTATTTTCAAGTTTTATTTCATTGGGTGGACTGTAATAGTCTTCTTTGGGGAAAATTCAGAAGCAGATTAATTGTACAGTTTTTATTTATGTTTAATTAATACTAATTTTACTGGGAGTTTCTGACATGCTAAAAATGCTGGCTTGATTTTTGAAAGCTGTAAACTCTCTAAATGTATTCCAGTGACTTCAAATTTTTTCACCTGTAGAAAAAACAATTTTTTAAATGTGGGAAACAACTACTCTTAGCAAACTCAATGTGATAATCCTTAGCAAGGTGAAGTTTGGGTTTCTCTGTAGTAAGTTTTATATTCTCAATACATGTACAAAAAGTCTTACTTTCATATTCACTATACACTACATATTTCAAGATATATTTAAAAAAAAAAAACAGTTTGGGGTGGGGGGGGTAATCTATTGTAAGATGTCCAGGAGGGAATATTTATTATAAATTAGTTCACATGTATATTTTTTAAATATTGAGAAACACGCAAAAACAGCATATTCTTTATTTTTAAAGAATACTTTTTCATGTAATAGAATTATTGCTATCTCACAGTGAAATACATTTATTTCCACAAACAAAACTTTCCTATAAAACAGCTTGAAAATCACTCAGGGATACATATTTAATAACTTGCGTGGAGGAAAAAAAAAAACTATGTGTAGAAAAGTATTCCAATCTTACAAACTATAATATACAAAAATGCCACAGTATATACTATGAACATGTCCATTTATAAATTGGAAACCTGGCTGAACAGAGCTATATCAACATCACTCTTATTCCTTCTCTGCACCTGAAGTAAGCAAACAGTATAGTACAATGAAATTCCAATTAGACACAGAGACAGCACTATATTTCAAAGGGCAGAAAATCAGGTGTCACACCTTGAACAAATTGTTAACAGCACTCAAATTCCCCATCTGACAAGGTCCGTATCATCAAAGTCTTTTTCACTATTTTAAAAAGAAATAGTCTGCAAATATCACTGTAACAGACATTTTTAACAAAGAGAATCAACATGAACGATAACTGGTTGGAATGAGTGCTTACATTTGGGAAAGCAGGGCTATTATTGTGGCAGTCCACAGACACTGTAGCAATAGGATGAACGCTGATTAGCGCAAGGAGCATCAAGTGGGAAATGCTATCATCTAAAGTCCCTCAGGACAATACATAGCTAGAAGTAAGATCATCCCCTTCTGGAGGCAGCTCCATTATTTCATGTAGGCAGTTCAAAGCACGTAGAAAAGCAAAACAATGAAAAATACCTTGTAAATTTGGCCACTATCCTATTTATATTTCCATAAATCCCCAAAAGCTTTTGAGAAAGTAGCTTCTGTCACCGTTGGATCCCCACTTCAAAATAGTTATTTGGTTTAAATATACGTGTACTTACAACGCAACTCTACAACCCAGCATGGGCGCATTTAAAATGTTTGTGTCCCTAAGAAATGTACGCTATTAGTGGGAGGTTTTATGTTGGGCACCGTAAACACGCATTTCGTACTTCCAAGGACGCGAATTTCCCTGCAAGCACTGCACCTGAAGTCGCCGCCCCGTCCCCAGACTCCGAGTCTGTAAACTAAAGAGTCACGACCTACGCACGCAGCGAGCAAGAACCACACGGTCACTTCAATGAGAGAGAGTATCTGGCCCCAGGCGCCACTCTTCCGCCTACTGCATCTCCGGAAGGGGCAGAGGAGAGCGTTGGTGAGAAGAGGCGACGAAGAGCGATCGACAACAGAGCTGACACTTTCCCACTCTTAAAACCATTTCTAGAAAGGGGCACTTGGGAGACGCGCTGGGGGAAGGGTGGTCCGTGGTCCCACTAGCGACAGACCTCAGAAGCGAGGACCTGCGACCCGTTCACGCAGGACGTGGCGCGGCCACCTGGCCCAGGCTCCAGGGCCAGAGCGGCGATCGCGGGCGCTCACTTCCCCGGCCGGCGACCCGAGAGTGCGCATCCTGCTCTCCGCCGCCGCACGCAGTGTAAACACTAGGCGCCCGCCGCCTCCCCGCCGGGGGCAGCAGCGCTCGCGCGGACCCACATTTTTGCGCCTCTTGTCACGCACCGGAGAAAAGACGAGGGCGGAGGGGAGGGAGACGCGGCAGAGCTCCACCGAGAGGGCCCGCGGCATGCGCGTGTGCGCCGCGGGGAGGGCAGCCCCAGCGCCCCGCTCCCGCCCGCGCCCCGCGCCCGCTTACCTGCCGGGGTCGCTCCGAAGACTCGCACTACGGGCACCTTCTTGACAGGGGCTTGGGTGAGGGGGGATTGGCAGATATCCAGCCCCTGCAGCGGGCTGGCCATGTAGTAGTCGGCAGTCACTATCCTCACTGAAAACATGTTCGCCGCCGCCGCCACCGCCTCCTTTTCACTAGTGACCTGGCAGCGGCAGCAGCAGCAGCGGCGGCAGCTCCTTCCGCAGCGGCGGCCCCACAGCAGTGGCGGCGCCCCCTCCCTTCCTCGGCTTGTCCCCCTCCCCTTACACACAGACACCGTGAGCGGCGGCGGGCGGGGCGGTGTAGGCACTGGTGTCGCCGCCTTCTCAAGAGCACCCGGTGAGGGGCAACAGGAGACAAGCCCTCGCGCTTTCGTCGGTGCTGCTGCTGGTGCTGCCGCCACTGCCGCCGCCGCCGGGAATCACACGGGCTCCTCGGTCCCAGGCTGCAGCTCTTGTTGCCATGATGATGATGTCACGGACGCAACCACTGGGGGAGGGGAGAAGAAGGTTGTGTGTGTGGCGAAGGGAGGGCTGCGAGTAGTTGGGGGTGGGGACGCGGCGGGAAAGGGAGGGAGCGGGCGGGCTCCCGAGAGGGACACCCTGGCCGTGAAAGTGTTTTCTTCCCCGCCCCCGGGCACGCAGGGGAGGGTGGAGGCTGGCGGAAAGCTGGGCCGGCACCCGACGCAGGGGATCGATGACTCGGCCAGTGGGCACGGCCACCTGGGTGAGGGGCAGCAGAGGGGGGCGGTGGAGTGCCGATGTCATAGATGGGCACGGAGGGGCTTGCGGGAGGGTGGTGCCAGTGCTCAGGGCCGTTTTGGCGGCTGGGCGGGATTGGCCGGAGCTGCGGCGCTCGCCTCGCAGACCGCCATTTCACATCCCGCAGAGAAGGCGGGGGCAGCCGCGGAGACGGCTTTTTACAAGGTAAGGAAACCCGCCCGCGGGAGGAGGGAGCGGAGGCGCAGATCTCGTGCCGCCGCGGCCTCGCGGGAGGGGCGGGGGCGCGCGAGCGCGGGCTTCGGCCTATAAAAGGGCCGCCTCTGCGTTCCGTCCCGAACGTGCCTCGCACTCCGCCGCGCTCCGTTCTTGTTCACGGTGCTGCAGGGTGTGCGCCCGGCCGCTTGATGAGATTTATTCACGCTCGGCTCTGCTCAGCTTTGCTCGGAATTGGCAGTGCACAGGAATGCCCACTACTGTGTTTTCCTCCCCACCCTTTCGTGCCCTCTTGCTGTAATATATCCTTCCTTGGTTTGCGCCCCGGGTCGACAGACTGCGTCCCGGTCGCGCGCGTGTACAAGTAAGGACTTGTCAGGTGCTAGTGACTTCCTTCTTCCTCCCGGAGAGGATTAGCGTTTCCGAGAAATTTTCGGCCAAAAAAAGCCAATGAAAGTCCCCGCGTTGGTTTCGGACTCCCAGTGTTATTCATTAACAGGTTGTGCTAGGTTTTATTATTTGAACACATAAAAGCAAAAGGAGGTGGGGAGGAACCGTTAGACTAAACAACTTTATTCAAAGCGGGGGAGGGAGAGTAGGGGTGCAGTTCGGGAAAAAGGAGCAGGCTGCTGTGGTGGCCGTTATATTGAAACTGATAGGGTTTTGTTTGTTTTGTATAACTTGGTCACCACTATTGGGCGTGACCTTGGACAAATAATTTGGTTTCTTAAGGACTCAGTTTTCTCATTTGGGAAACGAGAGTTTCACTTAAAAAACCATAAGGGTGTCTTTTCAACAAGAAGGTGAAGCAGTAGAAAGCAGAAACCATGGCTTCAAATTCGAAATATGCCACTGAATTAGGACTTTTGACTCATCTTCAATCTACTCAAATTAGAGATCATTATTTCACACTTGTGTTATACAGGTCTTTTAATGGGCAGTAAGTTGCTATTTGAAGTGGTGTGAGAGGTCGTTATTGGAAACCATTGTGGTTCTTCAAATAGAAAAATCAAAAGGCTCAAAGGGATAGATCACTGGTAAGAAGCTGTCTGTAAATTCCATGACATATAATACTAATAAGAATTTATGCTCCAAGGGATTTGAGACTGATTACCACAGTAAATTAGCCTGCAGCTTTCATCCTCAGAGCATGATTATAAAAATAGGTGGCAAGATTTCTACTAATATACAGGAAATTGCCTAATAATATTTTTAAGAGACAAAAATCTCTTAAAATGATTTAACTCTTAGAAGGCTATGGAAATTTAAAAATAGGACTACCATGTTAAAATGCATTTTCTGGCAAAATAAATGTTTGTACAAGCTGCATGTCAGATGTACAATGCCAGGATTCTCACAGCATTCTCTGGCACTAGAATGTTCTTTAAAATTGAATATTTTGACCGTTACTAAATCACATTTTGGGGGGGTGGGGCCTAGAAGTCTTTATTGTTAGCAACCCCACCCACCACTGTCATCATTCTTAAATAATATAAAATTGAGGGTCCCTATACTGTATTATAATCAAGCACGTAATATTTACACCATTCCTAACTAGAAAAGGGTAAAAGCATCAAATTCACAGATTAACTATTTCTAGAAAACTGTTTCTTTCCTTCTACTTCTCGAATCAACATCATTTACTTTTAGGAAAGGCAGTTGCAACCACGTTACCAATTCTTCTAGAACTCCAAGGAATGTTCACTCTTGAAGAAAAACATTTGCAGCATGAAATTAGGATAGTGTGTTCATTGCGTGTATTTGAGTTTCAGGGGATGTTCAACTGAAAATCTGAAATACTCTAATCAATCACTATAAAATGTATTTTATAAATATAGTCTCTCGAAGTATGAAAGATCTCTGGAATTTTGAGTCAGAGAATAAAAAATTTTAAACCATCATTTACTGGCTAAATGAGTTTGGCCAGATCACTTTATATTTTTGGAGTGTGTCTTTTCATCTATGAAATGGATAATTTCTGTAATAACTTCTCAGAGATTTTATAAGGTTCAAGTGAGATAATGTATGTGAAAGTATCATAATAAACTGTTGACATTCAGAAGTTTAACTCATCTAAACACAGTAAAATCATTTGAAATTGTCTTATCTAATACAATGTGAAAAATGCCAAAATTGGACTCTAGATATTTTTAAAGCATCCCCTTTTGGTTGTTACTGTTGAGTGGCTTCTATTTGCCAGGTGATTTGAGATATAGTGGGAAACAAAACAGACATGATCCCTGCCCCTATAGAGGTTATAGTCTAGCATCTTAGAAATGTATGTTAGTCATGTCAATTGACGTTTTATTGTCTCCTCTAGCTCACTGACCTGTGCTCATCATGTACTGCATGCCTGTAGTAAAAGCCAGCCCAGCCTTCTGCACCAATACTGTTCAACGTCTGTTAGCATCTGCCTGTTAGCAATTTATAACCTAAAACAGAAGGCAATGGCTACCATAATTTTTTGGCAGATGCTGTAAGATGGCTTACTCAACACTCACCCAACCCCTTTAAGTTGCTTTTTTGTACATTAGAAGCTAGAAAATTTAAAATTGTTTTCCAGACTCTGTTGCAGCAAGAGTGTGTTGACAGGAGGTGAGTGATGTGCTGGTGAATGTTTAACAATGGCTGGGAGAGGGGAAAGACCCTGATTGATTTGTAGAACTGGCAGTTTTCATGGTGTGAATACCCCTAAGCTACCAAAGTCACTTCACTGAATGTGAAGTTAGTTGGAGAAGATGCTAATGATCATAAGTTGGCTTCAGCATATCACTACATATGACCTACTTTCCAGCAATCAGATGCACCCATTCATGATGTGGTTGTGAAAGTGAGTAATGTGGTACCTCAACTGATGTCTCAACGAGATGGGATATTCTGGCAAACGCCATGGTGGAGGTGTCTGGTTCTTCCGGGTAACTGGGGAGGAGTTCTGACATCTCTTTTTAGAGTTATAGGTGCTGACTGGCAGGTGGTGCTGGGCCGAGTTTCCACTAATATAGCCCTGTGATGTGAGATGAATGTCCTTTCTAGTTTGTTTTTTCCTGGATGTTGTTTCTACCTATGTGTTATCCATGGTCTGGTTCTCTAGTCCTCTCAGAGATCTGTGAGCTAAATACTATCCTTTAGTTCATTTTTCTTAAATTAGTTCAGTCATGGCAAGCTGATAATTTGTAGGGTTCAGAGCAAAATGAAAAATGTAGGGTCTTTGTTCAAAAAACAGGACAAAAGTGCCATATGTACTAAAATATAAAGATTTTTCTGTCTTTTGTCATCCCTCCCTCAACTTGTCATGATATTTCTATTTGCTTTTTAATGTCATTCTAAGTAAAGAAAAATTCCAATTTTAAATTACTAGAATGAATTTTACCATTCATTTTTATATCATGCAATGCCATTTATAAATACAAATATAAGAGCATTTAACTCATACATGGAATCACCAAAATTGCACCTATTTTATAGCTTTTGCATGCATGCATGCATATATATTTCATCCTTATCAGAACAGTGTAAATGCTGCACAAAACCAACTCAACTTTTGATTTCCCTTATTGATATGCACACATCCTGCCAACCTGAGTAAGGAAGGACTGAAAGGAAAAGGAACTATTGGCAGCTCCACGATTCCCCTTCCTTCTATGTCATCATTTTCAGTGTAAAAGGTAATACAGGGAAGTAACACACACAAGTAAGAAAGGGATGCCTTCTTTCTGTACCTGAAGCCAGTGTTGGTTCAAATAGAAAGCGTAGCTTCTTGGAGCGGTCAGTACCCTGTTAAATCAGTCACAGATGTAACATGCTTGCCTTGTGCTCACTTTGTGACTCCCAGGGTTCCTCTGTGTTGTAGTTCCACCAGGGTCCTGTGCTGATGAGGCGTCATGAAGACCGTATGGAAAAGGGTTGACGAGGAAAAAAAGGACACATATATTGCCTCCTCTTTTTGCATGTATAATCCTGTGTCACTGGTCTTCATTTGTGAAACAGATGTTCAAACATAAAGTTATTAAGATTTTTAAAATGGCAGCTACAGAGCATTAAACCAAGCACTGGGCCCTGTATGACCACACAGTTGACATGCCCATGAAGTTAATCCTGAGCTCTGTGTTTCTCAGCGGGCTTCTCATGGTATTTTGAATGAAACAGTTTATCGTGCAGGATATTTAACATCCCTGGCCTCTGTGACAGAATGCCCCCAAAGAGGAGTTGCTGTTCTCCACTGAACTAGTGTAGACTCCACTATCTGCAGCTAGGAGCCATAATCATTACAGATCCAAGAAAGGTCATGTGCAGTTTTTGATAGTGATTCTCAAGCAGAACAAAATACATAGTTAAGTTAAAAAGATTTAAAAACTCGCATACCTGGAAGAGCAGAAATACAGTGACCACTTCCCCCCATTGCCAGAAAAATGATACCACCTACACTGGTGATGAAACAAATATTTGGGATGAAAGTTTAAAGATGATCAGTGGGTTTTCTATGTCACATGCATATAAATGGTAATTGAGTCCAAATAGATGGCAATTTCTGATAATTAAGGAAAAGAGCAGAGAACCACAGAAAAGCAGTGGGAACCATCTTACTTCCATTACCTTTATCAGTTAGCTGATGAGGGGCGGGGAGGAAGCCGTAAAGGAAAACTAAGAAAGTTGTCATTAGAAACTATGGTACTTTTACTATATTAGAGCCTACTTTCATTGTGTCTTTATTTTTGAGCCTACTTTCATTGTGTCTTCATTTTTTTAAGTTTTAATTCTTGATTTAAGAATATTAACATCATGCATATTAAAGCTAAAGCAAGATATCCCGAAGCACTTTGCTTCCTTTATGCCTATACAGCACTAATAGCCATGTAGAGAGTAAAAGCTCTAACTCTATAGATCTGGCCTTGCCTTTGCGCACTCTGAACATAAGTTTTCTCCTCACTAAATGGGTATAAAAGTATGTTATCTTAGGTTCTAAGTCTTTTCACCAAAAGCCAATTCATTAAAAGGTAATTTTACCAAAGAATACATTTGTCAAATAAATTCAAGGTGAATATTCCCTAAAACAAATATTTGGTAAAATATAACTGATTCTTTGGTTAATTAGTTTTTATCAAAAACAATTGTTTTCCATCCCTATTAGGCATATTATAAGGATTAAATGAAATATTGCAAACTGAAAAGTGCTTAGCCAAATGCTCAAAAAATCTTAGCTATAATCCTTACAACATCCTGACTTCAAGTCTTGCCCATTCTTTCTCCTGAATATTCCCATTCTTGTCCACATAATTACTGTCCTTCTGTAGGTTTAACTACCTTTAGGTGGACATTGCAGTAGTCGTTTACTTGGTCTCTAGGCTCATTCCCCTCCAACTTACTTACTACCCAAAGGGTTATCTGTCTACTACATAAATTTTAACTTAAATTTTAAATTTTCTACAATTTAATATTTTATTTCACCTTTCCATTTATCCTGTAGGACCACTTGCATACTTGTAATTGCTTAAATATGCCGTTCTTTTGGAAAAAGCATCAAATGTCTATGCCTTTGCATTTCTAACTGGAATATCTTCCCCTTTCATGTCTCCTGTCAAAATTCAATGCGTATTAATCTTTCAAGTGTTAACTAAAATGCCACTTCTGTGTAAAAGTCTTCCTGATTTCCCCAAGCAGATTTAGGTGTTCTTTCTAGACTTCCACTGCTTTTTGTACGTGCTTCTGCTATAACTCTTAGATTATTTAGTTTGTTAGTTCATCTGTCATTCTAACAGACTCTAATGTCCTCGAAGTAAGGGACCATATTTTTCATCTTTTATATACTAACTCCAAGTATAGTGCCTAGAATATATCTTCAACATTTGTTGAATTAAAAAATTAAAAGTTCTATTTACACATCACATCAGTTTTACAGATCAGGAAGCTGAGGCCCAAGGAAATCAAGCTGTTTGGTGAGAACCCATGATTTCTAATTTCAGATCTATTACTTTTATTTCTCTACTGTCAATAATCTTCTGAGGAGCATCTATATACTAGTCAATTCTGTTGTAGGCAATAGCCTGTCTTGTTAGTGTCTCTCTATTCATCTCTAACCTAGGCATAGCCCGAAGGGCATAGTAATTTGACAAGGTTTTCTTCCTTATTCAGTTATTTGGCTGCTTTTATTTGCTTTTTAGTAAATTCAGTGAAATTCAAGGTAAATTATTCTTTGTGTCATTCTTTTCCTTTACCTTCATAGAACTCAGCTTTCTTAACTACTGTGTTTGACTGTCTGGTGCATTTCGTTTAGTGGTCCTCATCCCGGGCAATTTTGGTTCCTAGGAGATATTTGGTGAAATATCTGGAGACATTTTTTATTATCACATCTGAAAAAGTGCTACTGGTATCTCATGGGTAAGAGTTCAGGCATGTAACTAAACACCCCTTAGAACAGAAAGACTTATGTGGTCCAAGATGTCAACAGTGCCAAGGATGAAAACCCTGATGTATTCCAAATTTTTACCCAGCCCTTCTTCCAGTGTCTTGCCTGTATGAAACCATGATGGAAAACAAACTCATTTCCTTCCAGAAGGGATTAGAAACCCTAAGTAACAAGTACAGCAAACTCCAGAGGCAATTGCTATTAACTCCATCCACTCTCAAAAGACTTCATGCAGGTTTCCCCAATTTACTCATAGTACCTGCCTGATATAAGAAAGGCACATAAATATGTATTGCCTGAATGGTTAATAAAATATTTTTTTGGCTAAAGTATGGGGTTTTCTTTTTTAAACTAAAGGGAAGTTAAATTAATCATTGGGGTAGGAGATGAATTTCTCTCATCTTTTTAATCAATTAATTTTCTCAGCTACAAGGAGAAGCAAAACTTGTAAAAAACAACTCTCAACTCTCCTACTTCCATAAATTACCAGTAATAGTTTTAAGGGAGAGACCAATGAGCCTATAAATTAAAGATGATGTTTCAGGAACAAAAAATGAAAGAAGCTTTCAAAACAGAGCAACATTAGAACTGATGCTTGAGCTCTCCAGGCCCCTCATTTAAATTACTTATCCAGAATTGATACTGGAGCATTTCCAGTGGATTATGGCTAGGGAGGAAGAGACCAAACCCACATAGAGTAAGGTCAGACTGAGTTCCCGATTTGATCACGATACAGAAACAAGGCGTCTGTATGGAGCAGCATGTCTCAGGGTAGGTTTCTCTGGCCCCAGAGGCCGCCCTGCACTTTCCACAGCCTAAATCACAGTCCAGGGAAATTTTCACTAATAGTCTTTCCTATCGACAGTGAACTCTTCTGGGTTTTGATCTTCATTTTACATCCTTATTCCATGGGCCAGGGAAGACTATTCTCAGATGTGTAGATATAGATTCAACACTTAAATTTCTTTACTTTCTCAGTAAAATGCATTTTTTCAATCTTAAATGTTTGAAATGCATAGCATAGAAAATATGGAAAGCCATTAACAAATATATGGAACACTCAGTGCCACCCAGAGGCAGTCATTATTAGCATTTTAGTCCTAGAATTTAGCAATTTATTCTTTAAAAAAAACTTCTAGAAATATATTACGTAGTGGAAATAATGTCTTTTTTGTTTTTGTTGGGGTTTTGTTTTGGTTTTTTTGCTTTATATTATAGAAGAAGCATTTCCCATGAAAATTAAAATTCTTCACATTATTAATTTTTTTCTTTTTTAGAGAGAGAGGGAGGGAAGGAGAGAGAGAAACACTGATTTGTTACTCCACTTATTTATGCATTTGCTGGTTGATTCTTGTATGTGCTCTGACCAGCATTCAAACACACAACCTTAGCATATTGGGGCAGCGCTCTAATCAACTGAGCTACCTGGCCGGGGCCATATACATTATTTTAACGAATGCAGACTATGCTGTGCTGTGAACATACGATAGTTTACTATTTTCCCCCTGTTGGCTAACAACAGATTATTTCGTGTTATACATTATTACAAATATCCCACTGAGCATTTGTTCCATTTTGGATCCTACACTTACCTTTTCAAGGAACTTACTTTATAGTTTGTTATGTGACAACATCAATTCCTGGTACAGGCCATGTTTCTCCTCTCCAAAGAAGAGAGAATTGTATGTGATATTCTTTCTGTCTGGTTTGCTTTTCCTCTCTCCACCTCTTTTTGCCCAGTTAATTTACCTTTAGATTTTAGGTCATAGGTCACTTCTTCAAGGAAACCTTCCTAAATTCTATATTTGACTATAGGTCTCTGTTCCATACTCTGATTGTGGTGTTCCTTTTTTCCCATAGCACCTACCTCTGATTATAGTAATACATTTTGTTGTGTATTATTTGATTAATTTCTCTTTCCCTCCTTGGATTAGAATACTACAATCATCTGGATAAACAGTGATTTTAAGGCTGTTTATAATGCATTCTAAGGCCAATTAATGTGATCTCATTCCCATTACTGACAAGATAGGTTAAAGCTTGAGATTGAAATACAGTTAGTCCAAAAATACATATGTGGCAGACATTAGGCTAGGTGCTGGGAATATACAAGTGAAAACGACAAGCATGATCTCAGCCTTCGTGGTGCTTATAGTCTAGTTTGGCAAACTTTTTCTGTAAAGGAACAGATAAATATTTTGGTTTTCCAGGCCATATGGTCTCTCTTCACAGCTATTCAACTCTGCTGATGAAACCCGAAAGCAATCATCAATTCATAAATGAAGGAGTGTGTCTGTGTTCCAATAAAACTTTATTTAAAAAACAGACAAGGGAGTTAGATTTGACCCATGGGCTCTTATTTACTGACCCCTGGTCTAGTGGACAAGACAGCCATTTAACAGATCATTTGAGATGATGAATACTTCAAAAGAAAAGGACAGAGTGCAATAAGGTCATATGGCAGAGCTGTCTAAACTGGTCTAGGGAAAAGAATAAAGACTTCCTTAAAGAACATGATTTAAGGAGGAAGGGAATTATCTGGATAGAAATAGGGGTAACAGGCTGCGTGAAGACATGAAACATGGAAAGAGCAAGAACAGAAAAATTTCTTCTTAAGCTTGGCAGTTGATAGGGAGCAGGAGATGAAATTGCATAAAGATATAGAGTGAAAAAACAGACTCAAGAGTATTGAAAATTTTTCAGTACCTAATACTTCCATAGAGAAAGTGTTGCCAGCTGGAAAGACCGAGAGGGAACACTCAGTGAGGCGTAGTGGTATCAGGTACTCTAGATACTTGCAGATACTGTAGCCTCTTCTTCCTCCTGGATGTGTAATATATGTGGTTGGGAGATATTATCCTATAGACTATGGTGACCTTAGAGAACTGATAGACTTTATGATGAATAGAGCTGAGGGCCAAGCACAGAGTGAAGGACAGTTGTAGGGTAGAGAATGAAAAGGTAGTGAAGGAATCAGAAATAATAGAGATAGGAACACATTGCTGTTATATAGTATATATGGTGTATAGTAAGTGCTCAGTATTTTTAAAAAAGATTTTATTTTTAGACAGAGGGGGAGAGAGGGAGAGTAGAAACACCAGTGTGTGGTTGCCTCTTGTGTACCCGCTACTGGAGACCTGGCCTGCAACCCAGGCATGTGCCCTGACTGGGAATTGAACCAGCAACCCTTTGGTTCACAGGCTGGCGCTCAATCCACTGAACCACACCAGCCAGAGCACCAATAATTTTTTGATAAATGAATGGAAGAATAACAATATGAGAATTCAAGAGGGAAAGGGTTTCAATACCAAATTGGTTAATAACTTTGCTTGCTTAAAAGAGCTATTGATCAAAGCTGGTTTCCTTGGGCATCTGGGAAAGATGCAGGTTAAGTCACTCCTTATTCCCTAACACAGAATAAGCCTGACCTCTATTTCCTACCTCTAGGAAAAGCTGACATGGTTCTTTTCTTCCCTGAAGATTTCAGTGAGTAGGAATAGGGACCTTGATGTGTCAGTACATGCTCAAAATAACAATATAAAATTAGGAAAGGAGCAAGATTTTTCATAAATTAACAGTGATACCAGCTCAACTGTTCTCTCCGAGTCACCTACATTACGTGTGTAGTTTATTACTTAATTCTAAACTTTTTGTATTGTCATTTTTACTTTTTATTAACTTCTTGTTGATATCTATAAACTCTTATGTTAGATACTGTGGGTGATTGTTAAAATTGTAAGATATGGCTCTGGGCTCAGGCATTATGTAACTGACCAACAAGTTATAAGCTTCTTGACATTAGGAATCATATTTGACATGTCCTTCTTATTTCCTTGCACAGTATCAGACACGTGGTTGGTACTGCAGAAATAGTTTTTCCCTTCCCTCTGCATTGCACCATTTGGTGACCAAATGGTGTCCATCTAGTCACTTCTGGATGACTTGGACAAAATATGCTGCTTTCTGAGGCAGACAGTGACATTCTAAAGGCATCAGTAATTTCAGCTTGTTGAAGGTGGAGGTTCTTTGTGTAAAGTTCAGCCACCCCATTCTTTCAAGATTATAAGAAACCTTTGAATGTGTGTATTTTTATACTTAAAAAAAAATTATTGGGGAAATGTACCCACTGGTTTCACCAGATGTTTTAAAATCAGAGCTGGGGTAATGAGTAGTAATTTATTTTAAAAACATTTATTTTCACAAATTTATGAGAGCGGGGAACTGGGTTTTTCTTGCCTGAATTAGCAGGTAATTTTACTTTAGTTGAAAAAACCTAGCCTTAGGATGAAAATGTGAAGCAGAGGTTCTTGTTAAGTTTGAAAAGTGGAGCAAAGATTAGTCTTAAGAATTAAAGGCAACCTTACTCATTTTTGTAAAGCTGCTGCTTTCTTCTGCATTAGTATGAACTGTTTTTAGACTAAAAGCTCACAGGTAAGGCAGAAGCATTCCCTTTCTAGACTATCTAGTTTCCTTTACTGAGCCATACCCAAAGTCTTTTAAGACTAAATTTATTAAAGATTGTGACACATGGCTTAGAGTCTTCTTCTTCCTTTAACTCCTGTCCTCATCCTGCGTGAATTCATCACCCAAGTAGACAGCCCACCAAGCACCAGCCTTAAATTTCCTTGACATGCTTGTCTCCAGTGATCTTCAGCCATTTGCTTCTATTGTCACACCCTGGAACTTGTCATACACACAGTGTTTCACCTCTAACCTTGTAAATGCAGCCTTCACATTCTCTGGCCAGAACTTTCATCCTGGCTCTCTCACTCAGTTCCTCCCAGTGCAGCGTCCTCAGTTTCCTGAACCTTGGATTCTCCCTCATTCTGCTTCAGCCTCTCACCCTTCTCAGATTTCTCTGGTGTGGGACCCCCAATCCACAGAATTCTCTTTCTTCTCCCCTATCAGCCTTCTCCTGTCTTTACTTCCTTTGATCTCCTGCTGCATTCTATTTTAAATTACTTTACCACTCTCTTGCCAGAAACCATATCTCCTTTGCTCTGTTGATTTCCTATCACTCACCTGGCAAAACACCAGCTCTTAGTGGGTTCCCAGTACCCAGACTGCTGAGTGCACCAGACAGAAAAAGTAACATTGCTGTGTAGCTTGGCGTCTCACACTGCACATTCAGGGCCACAAATTTCAGCTGACCACTCTCCACATCGTTGGGAAGGAAAGGTCATCCTTGTAATGTGTTAGTCTCTACCATCTGAACCTCATGTTCCATTTGCCAAGGCAGAGAGTTATACGTTTTCCTTTGTATAACAAAAATTAGTCATAGGCTTAATCATTTCAGTTACCATTACCTTCTCTCTGAATCTCTAACTTTGCTTTTATGCCTACTTAATCTGTTTTGGGTCTAGTTCATCCAATAAGGTAAATTTCTGATGTTTTTCAAATTAATATTTGATCACTCAAAAAGAACATGTCTCAAACATAATGGAATGAAATGATAATTGAAGGAAAATCACTCCTAGGGATATTTACTCTTGTCAGAGAGGCTTTTGCGAATCTAAGCAGTCTCTGTTGTAACTCAGGACCAGGGGCCTTAGGCTCAGCTCCCTTTCATTCTTGCCTTTCCCAGCTTCTACCTTCCCTCATCTGACCACACAAAATTTCTATAAAACATCCTCTTCTCCCCTAAAGTAACAGGGAAAGCAGCGCTATTTGGATGGGGAACGGTTGCGGGTAGTGTGGCAGTGTAGCATGCTGGTTAGGAGTTGAGCCGCTACAGGCAGTTTCCCTACTTACCTGCTCTGTGACTTTGGGCAGATTACTTTCTGAGCCTCAGTTTTTCCATCTGTAACATACAGATGATAAGACTGGTACCTGCCTTACAGTGTTGTTGTGAGGATTGAACTACAGTGATTTCTCACCTATCGCGGGAGCCATGTTCCAGAGACCCCTGGGATAGGTGAAAATCCACGAAGTCGCGGTGTTATATTTATTTTATTATTTATATATATTTTAAAGCTTTGTAAACCCTTCCCACACTCCTATAAACCTTTCCCACTCTCTTATTAACCTTTCCCACACTCTTATAAACACTTCAGATGCTCTTAAACACTTTCTACACTCTTAAACCTACGTAATTTTAACAACATATAAAATTTTATATGGATACTCACCAGTGAAGTATACTACAACTTGAATGATGAAGATCATGAATTATGTAGCTGTGCAGTACTGATGGCAATGAAGGTGATGACGGTGAGATGAATGTACTGCACAGCCAAGAAGAGCATTACAGCTCTTCTGAAGGCACCACTTCATCAGGCGCTTCATCAGGTGGTGCAGTATCTTCGCCCTGGGCTGTAACTTCTATTTCTGGTAAAGGCGTAGGCATAACTGATCTCTCCGTCCGAGTGATGAACATAGTTATGGGGATTTGCTGGTGCTGCTTTTTCTTCTGAGTGAGAAGGTTTTTATAAACTGACATGCCACCCTCGATTGTATTTACGAAGTGCAACAAATGAAGTATCTGGGGGTCCCATTCTTCAGCCTCTCGTTGAAGTTCTTTAGCCATTCTGACCATGGATGCAAGACAATCGAGTGTTAGGCACCTCCTCCTCTTCTCCAACCCATAGTTCATCTTGTTCCTCATCCTCTTCTTCACTTGCTCACTTCGTCATCTCCATCAAGTCTTTGTCCATCAACAGTTGTGAGTGGACATCCGCAGAGGCAGCTTCTCCATGCAGAGAAATGCTCTTGAGTCCAAAGCGTCTCTGAAATTTGTCAAACCAGCCCTTGCTGGCACTGAATGGGGTTGGTCTGGTGGGAGAAGCACTTGATGGTCCTGCTTCTGCGTGGTCGTCCTCGTCTTCATCCTCATCACCGTCGTGAACATCCGTGCTTTCTGCAAAACTATCATAAAGTTTCTTGGCCTTCATCCGGATGTTGTTGGTATCCAGTGAGATATTCTTCTTGCTACAGTCATTTATCCACAGGGCCAATGCAGACTCCATCCTCACAATGGCCTTATTGCAGGAAGTGACCACCTCTTTGCAGTCTTGTTAAAAGTCATTGTTGCCGTAGACCTAATATTCTTCTCATCTTTCTTTATGTAGCAAACAGTAGATTCATTGATCCCGTAATGGTGGCCTACAGCCGTGTAGCTTTTGCCTTCCTTTAACATGTCGAGAAGTTCCACCTTTTCTTTGATGGTCAGCATATTCCTCTGGTGCTTTGGTTCACTGCCAGAAGCCTTAGAAGGCGCAGAATGTTTGGGTGGCATCGTAGGGCTTGAAATAAATTCAAACTTTTATGAAAATTTCACAAAAACACAACACCGCAGAGCAACACTATGCACAGCGATCAGACATCAATGTGAAGTGGACAAGGAGAGACGCTGAACGTGGGCACAGTGCAGGAGAGCAAACAGACTGATGCTACAGTCACTGAGCCAATCAGTGCCCAGGATACAGAACACAGTGCTGTGGTTGGTCACCTTCCATTCCATCAGCCAATAGTGTGCCGTGCATAATCTCACGTTGGCAAACTTGTGCAGTCGGTAGTGGCGTACTGCATTTTCATCGTGTACAGTACAGTATTCATCCGCTGATGAAGTACATACTGTATTTTATTTTGATTTAATATTCTTTTAATATGTTTGGATTAACATTTTTTATATTTTTTATATTGTTTTCAATTTTTTAGGCAAAAATAATTAAAATCATAAATATTATATGAATACTTATATACCACAAAATCCCACAATATAGTGAAAACTCTGTGATACAGAATTAGATGTATTTTTTTTTTAAGATTTTATTTATTTATTTTCAGAGAGAGGAGAAGGGAGGGAGAAAGAGCAATGTATGGTTGCCTCTCACATGGCCCTCACTGGGGACCTGGCCCGCAACCCAGGCATGTGCCCCGACTGGGAATCGAACCAGGACCCTCTGGTTCCCAGCCCATGCTCAATCCACTGAGCTACACCAGCCGGGGCAGAATTAGATGTATTTTTTAAAAAAATCCCGTGACACAGTGAAACTGCAATAAGTGAACCGCAATATACCAAGGGACCACTGTACTTACGTTACGTGAGTTAATAATACCTTAGAGCTGGTAAGCACTCAGTACTAGTCATCATTTAGAAACAGCTTACCTATTTCCTAAAACACATTTATTCATTAACAAGAAGAGAATAATGACGAAAGGTAGTCCATTGATTGGATGTAAAAAGTAGGCTTTTAGAATTGCAAAAGACCCAGGAAATTATTTAGACCCTTGGTTCTTGACTGGTAATATGCATCAGAATCACTCATGAAGTGTTGTAAACACTTCTGAAGGCCCTGCCTTTTCACATCTACCAAACCAAAATATCTATAGGCAGTTCCAATTCAGTCTTCCTCTCAGGAATCACTGGAACTTTATGTCTTTAGTTTTTATCATGAGGAAATTGAGACTTAGAATAAATGACTTGCCTAAGACACCACAGTGTAAGTGAGATCCTGGTCACCTAGCTCCTTGCGAAGTATTCTTTCTATTTTTCTATATTGCTTGCCAAATACACATTAATTTTTAAAGACATTAATATGGTAGTTTATCCTTCTTTGAGTAGTATCAGGAAGAATAATATGACTTTAAAACACTGCATTATTCAGCATTTAATTTAATTCAAAATAACAAAATTTATTTTACAATTCATGCAGAGAACGATTGCACATTTACAATAAGATTTAAAGTGAATTTGCAGTGCTTTTCATGTGGACATAAGTCTTTGCCACAATGCTTGCTGCTAATTAGTACAAGAAAGCACTGTGTGTGGCAGAGAGCTGCTCCACCCAACCTCACAGATTGACAGGCAAACAAATGCTCTTTAGGGCAAGGTAGCTATAGAAATTAAACCCATTTAAGCTCTCAGTAATAAAATATGCACTTCTTATAGTTAGGATTTTTTTATTTTACATTTTAAGTTTTTTTAAATGTGTAAAATATTCTTAGTTTTTTTTGCAGTCTATGAACAGTTAATGCAGAAAAATCAGTGGTTATTAGGTACAGTGTTCTTATTATAGCTTTACTGATTGGTAGATTAAAAGTCTAAAAAAATGTAGCAAAAAAAAATTCTGAGTTTTTGTATTTGGTATTGTACCATGATATTGCATCTCTTAAAATATTTTTATCCATAATATAGAGGAATTAAAAAATATAGAATTTAAATGTCAACTTGTACAAATTTGTGAAACAAATTAAGGCGACAGGGCAGAAGCAAGAAAATGGAGCTCAGAATAAATCTACCTCTCAAAGCAGATTTATTTATATTTCACTGTATTTGCTATTACAAGCTTATTTTCAAGGATGTGTCTTTGCTAGAAATGATAAATGGCTGCCAACCCAACTTCTGATTCTTAGGTAAATGCATTTTACTAACAAACCACTCATGTGGACTTGGTAAATCTGTACACAAGCCTCTAAAGAAGTCCACCATCCTAGATTCCCGTCGACCTGTTATTAAACTACTGCTGCTTCTACTGTGTCTTTGCCTGATTCCATACCCTTTGCTGCATACTTTATCTCATGTTCAACCTTTCGGTATTTTAACTTGGTGCTTACTTTTGGCTTCCTAGCATTTGATTCTCTGCTCAACCTGATCATCTTTGGTTTAGATTCACCTTCCTGTACCATGCTGCCAAGATTTAAATTCGTTGATTCCAGCAGTTCAGAAATTCCTGGCATAGCCACTGGCTGCTCCCTCAAGGGAACCAGCTCCAAACACTAGCCCTGCATTATCAACGTCCATTTAATCATCTGTTCAACAGATTTTAGTCATCACTACTATGTGTAAGGCACTAGACTTCTGGAGAATACAGAAGATTCATTCATGACAGAAATCTCCTAAGAGCTCTTAAAATCTGGTAGGACAAATAATACAAGTATGCAGTGATTATTTAAGAGGTGTGCATTTGACTCTTAGGAAGTATGTATACAAGCAAGACATTAACAAAAGCTTCAAATAGAAAGATCCTTAACCAGCTAGTTAAGGGGTATGGGGTACAAGGGAAAATGACCAATAAGAACCTGGGATGGTGGGTCGTGGGTTTAAAGAGATTGAGAACACTGACAGGTATAACTGGACTTTGAATGTAGGGTGGGATATACTCCATGGAAGAAAGACATTCCAAAAAGTAGAACTGAACTAACAAGAGCAGAAAAAGTAAGTTATGTTAAAGAAACCTTATTCATCCAGATTGGTTGACTATGTAAGTAGTAGAAGAAAACCTAGGAAAATTGGTTGGAACCAGGTTATAGAAGGCTTTGGACAATGAAGAGTTTAGAGTTGGCAAACGTACTGTGGAGTCAGAAGGTTTGAGCAGAATGTGACAATCGGCTTGATTTAGTGGTGGTGTACAGGAAAGATCTAGCAGTGAAGAGGTGGGCAGGCAGAGACTGCAGACCAGGAAATCAAGTAAGAGACAATACAGCACAAGTATATCTTGTTTTATTGGGCTTCACTTCATTGAGCTTCACAGATGTTGCTTTCTTCTTTTTTAAAAAAACAAATTGAAGGCTGGACCCTCCACCAGCAAAAACGTGAATGCTTGCTTTACTGTGATACTCATTTGATTATGGTGGTCTGGATCCCAACCCTCAGTATCTCTGCAGTGTGCCCGTAATCTAAAGGAGGGAGCGCCTGGAGATGAAGGCGTTCTTCATTTCCTTAGGTGCCTACTTTGAACTAGGTACTGGTGATAAAGTGAGGACCAGGTCCTTGTCATTGAGGGACATTTTAGTCTGGTGAGGTATTGATCTCTTAAAGGCTCTTAGGTTTCCATGCAAAGTTTTGGGACCACTCTGACCCTTACCCAGTTACTAAGGTCCTCTCATAACAATATAAAGTATTCCCTACCTTCTAAAACTACATTTCCATTTTATGAGTCTGCTAAGGCAAAAGTATCCGAACCACTTGTACTTAAATGTGATTTTTTTTTACTTAAAACTAGATAAAACAGGAACACGACATCAGACAAGGCAAAGAAGATGGCATGTGTTTTAAAGAGATAACTGAAGATGATGTGGAGAAAGAATGGGAGATTAGATTAGGGGTGAGAAAACCAGTTAGGTTACTTTAATAATCCAGTTGCTTGATAATGAGGGCCTGGACGAGGACCTCTGGCACCACTGTGAGTAAGGGACACTCGTTTAGAATTGAATCTTGAACAGAGTGACTCAAAAACACAAAAAACTCTGCTTACTTCTTCAGACTTAAAGGTAATGTGCCTACTTTGTTATTTGGAGCATAGTTCACTAGCTTTCACATAGATTCTGTGAGCTCGCTTATAGATTCTTGTTTTTGCTTTAGTTGGCTCAAGTTGGTTCCTAGGGCTTACAACTAAAAACCCTAACTGGCCCTGTATGTGATGTTTCAGTCCTCTGTGGATAACCAGGTGGAAACTGGTATTTGGAAATATGAAACTAGGATAGTGGTTTTTAAAGTGATGCTCAGCATCAACTGAGAACTCATTAGAAATGTAAAAGCTCAGGCTTCACCCCAGATTTACTGAATATGAAACTCGAGAAGCGAGGCCCTAGCAGTCTGAATATTAGTAAGTCCTCTGGGTAATTTTAATGCATGCTCTAGTTTGAGAACCAACAGAACTAGAGCTTAGAAGGGAG
Source organism: Micronycteris hirsuta (assembly GCA_004026765.1). Classification (NCBI taxonomy): domain Eukaryota; kingdom Metazoa; phylum Chordata; class Mammalia; order Chiroptera; family Phyllostomidae; genus Micronycteris; species Micronycteris hirsuta. The sequence goes on from PVJI01000549.1 coordinate 118,698, forward strand.
ATCGGGAGTGGAGATAAAGATGTGTGAGTCAAATTATGCTAGCCGGTATTAGGAGAATGAATAAACTCCCAGAGGAGTGGAAGAGGGAAGGCGAGCCTCTTAAGGAGATGAAACAAAGCCATTGAGGGTAGTGCAGTATACTGAGGAGGGGGGAATTTAACTGAGGTGCCAGGTGATTCTACAGTATCAAGTGATGTACAGAGGCCAAGATAGATGAGGACAGAGCCAAAGACATAGGACTGACCATTGGGAGGTTTGGGATGTCATTGAGGAGATAAGTGGTACAGATAACAAGAATAGGTAGCAGAGAGCAGAGGCCAAAAAACAAGGCCGTCTTCTGCAGCAGGTTGGAAGTGCAAAAAAGGAAGTTGGAGTAGAAAGGTCAAGAAGAGGTTTTTCAGGGTAGATGTTTTATTTAGCTTGTGGTGCATAACAAACACTCTAAAACACAGTGTCAGTGTCAGTCACAGTGTCAGTGACTTAAACGAGTAATTATTATCACTAACATGTCTGAGAGCTGACTGAGTCTCAGCTGGGCTTGCTCATGCACCTGCAAACCTACTAGGCTGGGCTCTGTTTTACTTACCTGTCATCCTCCTCCCGGGATTATATGGCTTGCGTGGGCATACCTTTGTCACGGAGATAGAAGAACAGTTTTAAGAAGACAAGCAGAAACTAGACTCCAGACTGACACGTTGGCACTTCTGCCTCATTCTCTTGGCCAGAGCAGATTATAATGGCCAAGCCCAGATTCAAGGGATAGGGAAATAGAATTCACCTCAGAGAAATGGCAAAAGGCATGGGTTCATGGAGGGTTGAAGAATTGCGACCATTAAAAGCATAGTAGGGATGACCTGATGGTTGAAAGTAAAAGGAAGGAATGTGTAGAATGAAGAAGAAAATGAAATAAAGATAAAGATCATTACCATAGGTCAGAAAATGAACCTTTGAAAAAAAAAGGGCACTTCTGAAAATGGAGAGAAGGGAATTTGACTGAATTAGATTTAGCAGATTAAAATACAAGATGCCCAGTAAAATTGGAATTTTGGGTAAACAATGAGTAAGTTTTTAGTATTAAGTATGCTTTATACAATATTTGGTAGGCTCCCAGTGCATAGTTTGCTATTTTTTATTATTTTAAAAGCCATTTAAATATTTCTGTAATGCAATATTTTGGACATACTTATACTAAAATATGATTCCTTATTTATTTGAAATACAAATTTAATTGGGCATCCTGTATTTTATCTGGCAGCCCTACTTTGGGTGAATTTTCGATAAACCCACAGTAAGACAATTAACGAAGGGATAGATGGGGGCATTTGGAGGTTTAATCCTGGAAGAAGTTTGGAGCAGCCGTGACGGACACTGCAGCGTGTCAGTGAAAGGACTGCTGGGCAGTAGTAGTGAGGGCCCACTTAACAACGGGCAGCAGGAGTTTTTCTGGGATTAAATCAGCAGTAATGTTTCAGTGCTGGGAAGCAGTAGTAGTAACAGATTGCTGGTGCAGGCGACCACCTCATTTGATTTCAGCAGGAGAGGCCTGGGCAGGAGTTTGGGGCATAATTGAAATGACTAGGAGTCCAGTTTGTACTGGGAAGCAGGTAAAACCAGAAAGTGAATTGGGAGGCAGAAGGTGAACAATGAATCAGAGAGGTGGGAGCTCACAGAGAAGAAATAGGATTTACAGTATTGGAGGAACCGTTCTGTGTGATTATGGAATTTAAAATCCAACTTTACATTACAAAACTGGAGCTAAATTAAAAGCAAGACCTCTGGAGACAAGGTACTTGGTTTTAAGAGAAATAAACCAGATGAAGTACCTAGATCAGTATGTCTGGTCCACAGTAAGCCCTCAAATGTTTGCTATGTTTTATTATTTTAAATACTGCATGCATGTATCTATAATCAATATAGGTGAGTGCTTTTAGAGAATATTATTTTCCAGACAAATGGCAAGCATACATTGTGTTTTCCACCTTGGCCAACAAGTGCTACGTTTGGTAAATACATACACAGCTACCTGTTGAAGTTGGAGCTAATGCAACCATTACCATTTAAGGTTGTTTTCTTTACTGTTACTACAGGAAAATAATTATCACACTCAAGTCATCATACCCGTCTCCTCATTTCCCCCCAGGTGACCATGCTTTGAGATTTTCACCGTTAGAGTAATTCCTCTGGGCTCTGCCACCCAGCAAGTTGAAGAGGACAAGATTCCTCTGGGGGGATCGTGGTTCTGGGAACGTGAGCAGCGTGCTTTCACGAGACCTGCACCCTGACCTGGCCTGCCAGCAGGAGCCACTGTGTTGGTGGTTGTATTGTTTTTAGTTGTTGTTTTCCTTCTTGCACAGTTATTTATATATAAAGATTTTTGAAAAATGGATCTTTTATGGGGATGTTTTGCTTATACAGAGAAAAATTAAAAAGATTTGAAAGTAAATACTCGTGTCATAATTTTGTCTTTTGAAATAAATGAAAGTATTAATTGATACTGTCTGGAAAGAAAATGAAGACCAAGGAAATGGCTTTTCTCTTAATGTTTTAAAATAAGGTAAGATGTCTTTGAATGGAGCCTTCTAAGGAATTATTACAGTCTCATGCAGAATCAACTTAAATGCATTCTTTATCTTTAAAAGGAAGCAGAACAGAATCATGGAGTAAATCCCACGTGTTCACAGCCTTGTCGGGTGTAATCATATACTACACAAACACATTATTCTCTAGTCTGGAGGGGAAGGGGACATCTGAAGCAGGATTTGCCCTTGCGGAGACCTTTTTTTGTTTAAAGAACAGTGCAGTAAAAGACCACACAGTGGAAGATAACAGAAAATACCTTCCATGCCTTCCTGCTCCGCATGACTTTCCCATTCTCCTTTGTTCTCTAAGGACGTCTGTTGTGATGATTACTCTGTAAAACACATAGGTACAGAGCAGAAGGTGTATCATATTTCATTTACCATTTTGTCTACTATAATTATTGCTCCTTTTTATATCATGCCATTGTAGGCTTTTAAAATATTTTGTTTATGAAAGATGAAGGGATGTTGTAGAAAATGTATTAGTTGACTATAGATATTTAAAGAGTTAATGTTTTAATTCTGAATTTAATAAAATTATATCTTAGGAATTCTAATAAACTTATTAAGCTATATCTTAAAGAGATAAATATATGGCCCTGGCTGGTGTGGCTCAATGGATTGAGTGTGGGCTGCAAACCAAAGGGTCGCCGGTTCGATTCCCAGTCAGGGCACATGCCTGGGTTGCAGGCCAGGTCCCCAGTGAGGGCCATGTGAGAGGCAACCATACATTACTGTTTCTCTCCCTCTCTGTCTCCCTCCCTTCCCCTCTCTCTAATAATAAATAAATAAAATCTTAAAAATAAAAAGATAAATATATGGAAAAGATACTTAAAAAAGGAATTTAATTTTCCTTTTTATATTAATTGCCAGATTTTAAAAAAATGTTACAGGCATTTGAAAGACATGCTTAATTATGAACAACAGTACAATGATATGAGATTTCCAAGGTTTCAAAATAGGCCCATTATTTCAGATGTTTTCAACATTTGGATGACTGGTTTGCTGTTTGTATTATAGATGCAACTCAAAATTCAAGTTTTTTACTTCTTATTGGGGGTTCTTATATTGCCTCTTAGTTTTGCCTTAGGTTGATCGTTTGGGGATTTTTAAAATTTATGCTTGAAGGTTTTTAACCTTTTTTATTATGACAAATTTCAAACATACACAAAAGGAGAGCAAATAGAGTGACGGACCCCCAGGTTACGCTTGGGCTGTAAGTGGGGTGTCTGCGCAGGTACCACATTTGTCAGTGCAGCGGATGTTCAAGAACCCAAGGAACACGTGGCTGATGCACACTTGCAAGAATTTATGTAAATCAAAATTTTAAAAATAACCTTTCCCCAATCTATGACAGGCTGTATTTCAAATGTCTGTTGGTGGTCAGCCAGTTTTTGGACCTATAAAATAAAATGGCCATCAGCTTTTCAGGCCAACTCTCAATAACTTATCTAATTTGCAGTTTAGGGAAACCCGCCACCATTTTTAATGTAATTTCAATGAGAAAATCCCTCCTTTGCAATTGGAATACAGGGGAACCACCACCAGCGATCTTTCTGTGAAGAATGGGGGTGAGAGAGGAGGGAGTCCAGCTCTCCTGTAGCAGATCATAGGGGGCCTGACATCTCTGCGAACCAGCAGGAACCCAGAAGGCAGTGGGGTGGAGCGCACTCTGTATACCCGTCTGAAATTATTGACCGTTTCTTCTGCTAGTGGAGTTTGGTTTTGTGCTTTTTTTTTTTTTTTTTAAAGCAAAGCCTGTTTATTTTTAAAAAAGAAAAAAGAAACCTTCCTTTATAAGATGAATAGTTTATGTTGTATCTAAAATTCACATTTTAAAAACTTTTTAAAAAGTAGACTTCTGATTATTCTTTGAGTAAGTCTCTGACATAGGGGGAAAATTATTTTTATTGGCTGAGATATGCCTAAAACAACAAGAAAAGATTCCTGACTATTAAAACAAAATTGGAATATGAACATAGGTACTAAATGCCAACCAGCTAAAATTAGTTTGTTGGAATAATGTTATAAGGAACCTATAAGTAGTAGTAACCATTTAGAGCATCTGGGAATGACATAAAAGCAAGAAGGTGAAAATGGAATCCAGTGCTTTTTATGCCAACCTATACTTTCACTCTTTGCAATTGACCTTTAATTCCTACTCACCCAACATCCTTCTCATTTCGTACACATAATATATATTATGGCAAGGGAGACAGAGCAAGTGCTTTATGGATAGGGCAATGGGCAAGTTTCAGGAAAGGTGGAGGAGCTGAGAACAAGGCCAACTCAGAGTTAGGAACTCTAAATATTACAATGATCTCTGACCCTGAGACAGTCACTTAACCTCCCAGGATAATTAGTAAAATGAATGATTGAAACAAATCAGTCCTATCTTTCTAGTTCTAAGAGTCCCGTCTGAATAGTTTCCCTAGATCAGGGGTGTCAAACTCATTTTCACCAGGGGCACATCAGCCTCTTGTCGTTGCCTTCAAAGGGCCAAATGTTAATTTTAGGACAGTATAAATGTAACTACTCCTTAACCTAGGGGCGAGGAGCTCAGTGCTGGAGCCGGGTAGAAACAAGGTGCTGGACCAGGTAAAACAAGATCGAGGGCCGGATTTGGCCCGTGGGCCTTGTGTTTGCCACCTGTGCCCTAGATGCTGGAAAGTCTTCAGATGCTAGTGTGGTGTGGCTATTATTCTGTCAGCTATTACTCAGTACAGGTCCCAATGTTACATCCCCCTCCAAGAATGTGTATGCTTGTGAGTGGCTTCACAGCAGGCCCCCAAAGCTAGCGAGCCTCATCTTCTAGAGGGAGTAATGCCAGTACCCTATGTACAAAGAGAACCAGGCGTAATTTGTGATGAGTTCACTGAAGGTCCCATAGCATGGTGTACCACCAGCTCATGTTGACCCATGCCCCATGAGATAAACAGGGGCCTCCTGCCCGGGCCGGGTAGTTGAGTTGACTTAGAATATCATCCGATATGCCAAGGTGGTGGGTTTGATCCCCAGTCAGTCAGGCAGGGCACATACAAGAGTCAACCAATGAATACATAAATAAGTGGAACAACAAATCTCTCTTTCTCCCTTCCTTCCTCTCTAAATATAAAATAAAATAAAAATATAATTATTTTTAAAAAGACAGGCCTATTCGTGTTAAGCACTGCATTAATGAGGTACTTTACATATTCTCACAGTCACCCTGAGGAAGGAGCATTGTTCTCACTTTACAGTTAGGAAATTTCCCAAGACTGTTAGTGAAGGAGACTTTGAATGGTAAAACTGTATTCAAACCTGCTCTGAAGGGAATGGACCACAGATCCTTTATTTGAATCTGCCCACCAAAGTAGCTAAGGGAAGGAAACCAAAAAGTCTTCTCTGGGGTTAACTTTACACTCACCCGCAAATCAATCCGTGTCTCCCAGCCCTTCTGAAGTCTCAGGTGAATGCCCTGCAGCTTTCACAACACTCCGGCAGCTAGAAACTCAGCCACCTCTAACCCAGATAAAGAAACGGTTTGAGTTTAATATTGAGACACTGCTCCAGAAGAACCCTTCAAGTGTGACGTCCCTCCTGCCCCCTGGTAGTGTTGAGAGCGCCAGAGGACAACTTTCTCTGCCAACCAGTGCAACTCAGGGAAGAACCTACTTAAAGATAGTAGCTCAGGAGGGACAAGTGGAGTTGTCATGTGATCCTACAAAGAAAGTTCCAGGCCCACAGAACTTTCTTCTGCATCAATAACTTCAATACCTTCAAAGATAACTACCTGTAGATCTCTGAATTCCTAACCGCTGATAAAGGAGAGTCCAAATTTAAGAAATTCAGGCTCAGAGACTCCCAGAAATAGCTTAGGGCAGCTCTCAAAGTATGTTCCTGGGACCAGCAGTGTTAGTCTCATTTGGGAACTTGTTAAATGAAAATTGTTGGTTCCCACCCCAGACCTACTGAGTCAGAAGTGGGGCTCAGGAATCCGTGCTTAATAAGCCCTCCAGGTGGTCCTGCTATACACTAAATTTGAACACCACGGGCCCCGGAATGTGAAGGGGGATCCCAGGTTCTCCACCTTAGCCTGGAATTAACCTGCAGCAGCTGCCTGGGGCTGGAGTCTTCCCACTCGCCACCCAACTCTGAGTAGTCCCGTGGTTACAGTTCAGTGACCCTCCAACTGAGAGTCCTGTCTTGTTGCTCATATTTTTCCCTTGAAAACTCATAGGAAAATTTGGGGCAGATAGCCGATGATCAGTAATGACTGAATTGAAATTTTAAAACTCATTGTTTATGAAAAGAAAATTGGAAATAACTTAAATATCTCAATAAGGATTTGATTAAATACAAATTCTGTGAGGATTGGGCCCAGCAATATTCTCATTGCCTGATAATACAGTGTTAGTATCCAACACCTGTTGATTAAATGAATAAATGATTATATATTCATATACATTCATGTCGTGAAGTACAATGCAGCCATTAAAAAAAGATGTTTTCTAATAGAATCCGAATCCTACATATCGACCCCAAAACCTGAAAGCCAATGTCTATAGCAACTCTATTTATTTAATTGCCCCAAACTGGAAACAACCCAGATGTCTTTTACCTGATAAATGGATCAAGCTAGCACTACATTTGGGGAAGTAATTAAGGGGAACTTTTTAATTTTACTGTTTGAATTATTTAATTATAATAATTTATTGTATAATTATGAAATAAACATTTTAGAGACAGGAAGGATAAATACCCAAAATGTCAATATTAGTTATCTCCGGTTGGTGGGATGACAAGTGATTTTTATTTCCTTTGTTCTTATTTGTAGTTTCTAATTTTTCTATATAAACAAGTTAGGCTTTTGTAACTAGAAAAAAACAAGTTATTTTTTAAAGGGGAGGGAGGGAGTATATTGCTCACAAAAAATTTATACAGATTCGAATTGTAAAAGGTATAAAAATATTTAAAAGTTTCACTGGCACAAGAATTGGGATTCTCACTAGAAGGGTGCTCTTCAGAGTTAATGTCCACACAATCACCTAGAAAGTGCTTGTTGAGATGCAGATTCTGATTCCAAGGATCTGGATTCCTAAAAAGCTCCTGGTTCACCCAGCACATCCAGTATCAGGCTCTAAAACTGCACTGTCAAAAGAGCAACTGCCAGCTAGCCACATATGGCTGTTAAGCACTTGCAATGTGGCTAATCCCAATCGAGATGTACGTGTGAAATACGCACTGGAGTTTGAAGACAACACAAGAAGGTAAAATATCTTTACAATTGTTTTACATTAATTCCGTGTTGAAATGATATTTTTGGACGTATAGTGTTAAATAAAATATATGATTAAAATTAATTTCACCTGGTTCTTTTTACTGTGTTAATATGGCTACCAGAAAATTTGAAGTTAGATTTGTGGTTTGTATTTTTGGCTTGCATTATATTTTTATTGAACAGCACTGATCTAGAATAACCATTAACAGGATTTTACTTCACTCTGGGTCTTAAATCACCAACATAACCCAGGAAAATTATTAACATTCCATTAATGACCAACTTTTGTATAATCACATAAACATTCCTAGTTCTTACAATCTATAGCTGGCAGTTGAGACAAATAGAATTTCAGATCATGAAAGGAACAATGAAGTCATCAAGTTCAAACCTCTTGTCTTGTGGAATTATTTATCAGTTTGACTGAAGTGTATTCAGTACTAAATATCTGGAAGTATTTCCATGATAAGTAAGTGAGCAATGTGAGGTGCCTGACCTGGAGAAACCCGGAGGGATGGTGGTGGTCTCTAACAGCACCCGCGGACGCCGGCTCTCAGTTTTCCTGGGGAAGAATAAGGCAAGCTCCACACACGAGGAAGTTTCTTTGGGCTGGCTCCGAGTTTCCCCAGGTTGTACAGCTTCTGTCTAATATTAATGATGCAAAATAAGGCTTTAGGATTAACTGTTTATTTCAACAATCGATGTAAGGCGTGCTGTCCTTTCTCACACAAGATAGATGCACTCCTATCTGAAAGCGAAGAGAGTCAGACCCAAGAAGCTGAAAGCCTGAACACGGGCGATGGTCGCAGAATGACAGTGGGAGGGCAGAGCAGCACAGTCAGTCTGCAACTGTGTGTGCAAATGAGGGGCAACGACTGCTGAGATGCTTACAAGCTATGACTAAACCAAAAAGCTCATTTTAGCAATTATTTTTAAAAAACTTATTAGGAACATCTTATATCAGAGGCATTACAATTGATATTTCCTTTTATTTGAGTTACGTTTCCTTTTTGCGAGGGAATTAAAAGACAAATTTTGGATAAATAATAAAGCATTTCAGTGAATTATGATTATTCTTGTTAACTTCAAGAGATGGTATGGACCGAAAATATGAATGGCCCTTTAACAATTTTTTTAGTTAAACTCTTGAATGTTTCAACCACTTATAATGTCGTCTTAAAGGAATCCAGGTTGCTTTGGTAGGCCTTCTTAACCCATGGAGAAACAGCTTTGGAGAACATGCCTCCCTCCTTAGCTGCACAGACCCAAAGGCCCGGTGGTCATGGGATAGATCTACTCTGAAAATTGGTGTCATTCATTTCCAACCAACGTTTTTCTTCTTTTTTAGGATCATAATTTCTTGGATGAAGAGTAAATTATAAGTTTTTCTTCTTTTTGTGATTAAGTTAAAGCTTTGCTTTTCTTTTTTTCTTTTTTTAAATTATTGTTCAAGTACAGTTCTCTCCATTCCAACCAATATTTTTTAAGTTGCCTATCTGGAAAAAACTCACTCCTACCTGAGATGACTGGATGGACCTTGACCAAGAGTGAACAACTGTCTAAAGCTATTCAAAACTAAACTTAAAGTAAGCAGAATGAATAATTCTATCTAAAAATTGTAACTGCTTTCCTTTGTCTTTAAGAGTAATTGGGCCCTGACTAATGTGGTTCAGTGGACTGGGCATCACCCTGGAAACCAAAAGGTCACTGGTTCAATTCCTAGTTAGGGCACCTGCCTGGGGTGTGGACTAGGGCACAGACCAGGTCCCTGGGTGGGGGTGTGTGAGGGGCAACCAATTGATGTTTCTCTCCCTGTCTTTCTCCCTCCCTTCCCCTCTCTCTAAAAATAAATAAATAAAAATCTTTAAAAAAATTTTTATTTACTTATTTTTAGACAGAAGGGAAAGGAGAGAGAAAGACAGGGAGAGAAACATCAATGTGTGGTTACCTCTCACATGGCCCCCACTGGGGACCTGGCCCGCAACCCAGGCATGTGCCCTGACTGGGAATCAAACCGGCGACCCTTTGGTTTGCAGCCCACGCTCAATCCACTGAGCTACACCAGCCAGGGCAAAAAAAAATCTCTTTTTTTTTTTTTAAAGAAAAAGTAATTGGAACAGCATTTTTAGAATCTTAAATGTTTGCTAGGAACCAGTGACTTAGTTTGGTTAATTTTTGCTTCATTCAAACCAAAAAGTAGAGCATAGTATGTTGAGTCTTTTGTTGGTTTTGAATTTTTCTAACAATGTTTTTAAACATCTCATCCCCAAACGTGAGCAGTTATTGTTTATAGAAAGTGGCCTAATTTTCTTAAATGATACTCTGCCATTATCCCCCCACCCTCACACACACAAAAGGAAAACCCATCACCTATTAAAGGGAATTCATGCATCCCACCGTGGGAACTGTAGCTCTAATGTTTCATGTCTAAGGGAGCAAGGACTCCCGTGGAACATGGGACGGCAAGCAGGACCCACGTGTGTGACAGCAGAATTTCCTGTGGGTAAATCAGGATAGTCTATTTCTTAGATTTAAAACTTGCTCATGCTAAAACCTCTCTCTCCCTGAATCAAAAGAACTTATGCTAATACATGCCTAGCTTCCTCAGACCAGTGTTGAAAATCCTTTGGAGTTCAGCCCAAGCCTATTGTCTTTCTATTTGCATATCTATCCTCTTGAGGTGCCATCCTGGGCGTCTACCACCTAATGTAAATCTACAATCCATGCATAGTTAATTCAGATGTAATGTGCCCGAGAAATGACAATAAAAGCCTATCAGGGGCATAGCTCATGGCCTCTCCCAGATGATCATGGAGGGGTCGTGTGGTCCCAGAATTTCTAGTCCAGTGTATTACATGTGATTTTATTCACACGCCTGCCATGGCATACGAATCCTGGCTGGCCAGAATTCGCGACACCTCATTGTTAAAAATGTGTCAGTTGTAAGGAACCTGCCCTTTGGGTCAGCACGTTGGATGGTACAGGGGATTCCAGTCTTGAAACTCCTGTTCTAAATATCCTGTAACAGGGCAATTTGGGCTGATGAGATATCTACAAAAGGCTTAGATTCTGGAAAGTTTTTAATATATATGAATGCAAATGTATACATTATAATGTAAATGTATATACACATGTACATTTACATTATATATACATTATATAATACATTATATATATGTAAACATAGTCCATAATGTAATTTAGGTATGAATTTTTTCTCAAATATAGAATTTTAGGAGAATAAGATGTTTTAGGAGCATCAACGTACTGCTTTGTCTCCTAAAACAAGATTGCTTTTATATAAATATAAAATGATAATTCATCTCCTTGTCACATCATCAGAGTTTTTACAGATTTATAATTTGATGTACAGCACATTTATGACAAAACTTATACCTTATTTATTTGAGATGATTTTATTAGATATCTTCAGGCCATGAAAAAACAACCACTTATCTTTTCTAAGCTTTCCATGCCAGGTGGTCATTAGAAAGCTTCATGTTCTTTTTAAAAATTTTTTTATTCCAGCTGCTTAAATAAGCATTTTTTTCTGAATGACATTAATTTCTTCCTTAACATTTTTTCTTCAGCTGTAATTCTAGGGTAAAGGGAAATACACATAAGTGCATTTAAATTTATAATACAGTCAATCTTTTTTGAAAGTAGTTTTGTCATAAAAAAGAAATTCAAAACAGAAAACCTCAGTCTAATGTCTTTGAAAGTACAAGAAAGCTACAAATCTGCCAACATTCCATTGACAGTTAGCGATATATTTCTTAGACACATTACCCTTAATATAGGACAGACTTTTCTCTCTCTCTGGAATAGAATATGCAAATAAAGAGGGAATTGACATTGATAATTACTTGTCTTCAAAATGATGTTTTCTTCATGTATATATATTCAGGAGCAATAATGTTAAGAGAACTGTTTTAAAAGTAGTTTGGGTAGAAAAGATTAATCATGGCAAATTCATTCTATTCATTCTCTTATTCTCTTAATCTTTTATTTCATACCTTCGTCTCAAGCCACCAACACCTCCTCTTCCATCTTCCTTTTCAGCCCTTGTTTCCTATTTTCGTAAGAAATGGGAATAAATAGAAAAGAGCTTCCCAAGACACGCCCCCCTCCCCACCCCAACCACAGGTATCCTGTAACTATGAATGAAATCCCTGTGGCTTGGGCACTAGATCCCATCCCTTCCCCTACTTAAAGATAGTTATTCAGCTACGTCTGCTCTCTCCAGTGTCATCATCCCCAGCCTCTCTATTGGATCATTCCCATCCACATAAACCATTACCACTAGAGTGGAAGCAACTACTGGCTTTCTCCTGGATTCTTGCAGTAGCCTCCTAACTGGTGCCCTTTCAGCCCCTTCTCCCCTTTGATCTGTACTCATCACAACAGCTGGAATAATTCTGTGAAAATCGAGAGTCTCATCACTCCTTTGCTCAAAGCCTCCAGAGACTTCACATCTCACTGAGTGTAAAAGCTCAAGTCTCTACAAAGGCTTTCAAGGCCCTATTTAATCTTCTCTGCCCCCTTACTTTCTTTTCATCTTCAGATATCACCTATGCAATAAGTCCTTTCCTGCCCACTCTTTAAAAATTATAACCCTCCCAACTCCCCTGCTCTATTTTTCTCCATTACACTTATGTCCATGTGGTGAAATGCTATATATTTTTACTTGTTAATAGTTGTTTATAGTATGTCTCCACCAGACCCCTAACCAAAGTGAGATCCCCGAATGGTTGGGATTGTGCTCCCTGTTTACCTCTCTTCTGTATTAATAGGACATAGTAAATGCACAATAACTATGTGTTGAAAGAATGAACCTATCTTTATGAGAGTGTAGTTGAGAACTACATGGATGTATTAATCATGCTGACTAAACTTCTTTAATCTATTTCGTCAATTTTGTTTACACACCTAACTTAAATATACTTTCAGCTTTACTTGGGTCTCTGTAGGCATTCCTTTGCCTATGGAGCAGTTATGGGGCTCTCTTCTTATATACTTAAGGAGAAATATGCTGTGAAACAAAAAGTTTGTATCTTAATTCCTTTCGAACTCTTTTGCTTCCAATGGTTTGATATTTAAAACTTTTAAAAATTCAATTAAAACATTCAGATATTTATACTTACTCTTCTTATGGTCCCTATTCAAAGATGATCTGCAAATTTCCATTTAAGCCCTGCTTTAACTGCATTATACAAATTTTTATATGTTGTATTTTCATTATCATTCAGTTCAAAATATTTTCTTGTAATTTCTTCTTTGACCCATGGGCTATTTAAAAATATGTTACTTAATTTCCAAATATTTGGGCATTTTGCCAAATATTTTTATTGATTTCCAACTTAATTCCCTTTTGTGGTCAGAAACTATATTTGTATAATTTAAATCCTTCTAAATTATTTGAGACTTGCTCTATAGTACAGGAAATTATCTTTCTTTGGTGAATGTTCTGTGTGCCCTTGAAAGGAAATGTGTATCTGTAGTTTTCAGAGTGTTCCGTTAGTGTCAGTTAGACTAAGCTGGTTGAGAGTGTTGTAAAAGTCAGCTGTATCTTCGCTGGTTTTCCATCTGGGTGTTCTATCATTTACTTCATCAAAGAAGAATTGCAATCTCTAACTATTATTGTGAACTTGTGTAAATCTCCCCTCAGTTGCATTAGTTTTTACTTGCATTTTGAAGCTCTATGTTTAAGTGCATGCATACTTAGAATTGTTATATGTTCTTGATGACTGACCCTTTTATTACTATGATATGTCCCTCTTTACTTCTGGTAATATTCTTTGAGCTAAAGTCTATTTAGTCTAATATTAATACAGTCATTTCAGTTTTCTTGTGATTATTATATTGTATATTTCTTTCAAAACTTTTACTTTTAATCTATCTCTATCTTTATGTTTAAAACGTATTTCTCATAGACAGTGTACAAGTTAGGTCTTGCTTTATAATCCAATCAAATGATCTCTGCCTTTTAATTGGTATGCCTAGTCCATTTACAGATAATGTAATTATTGGTATGGTTGGATCTAAATCTGTATTGCTATTTGTTTTCTATTTATCCCATCTATTCTTCATTATTTTTTATTCTTTTCCTGCCATCTTTTGGGGTATTTGAGTATTTTTAATTGCTTTATCTTCTTTATTGTTTATTAGCTGTGCCTCTTTGTTTTACCTTTTCATGGTTACTCTAGGGTTTAAAACATCCATCTTTAACTTATCACAGTCTACCTTCAAATACTGTTATTCTATTCATCTTACAATAGTATACTTCCATTTCTTCCCTTCAATTTTTTGTTATTGTTTTCAGACATTTTACTTTTACATGTATTATATATACTTACAATACATTGTAATTATCTTTGTTTTAAGCAGTCAATAATTAATATTTTTAAAATTTATTTTATAGTTACCCACATATATACCATTTTCAATGTCCATTCCATTGTGTATATTTGATTTTTCCCTCTGGTGTTATTTTCCTTATCCTAAAAAATTTTTCTTTACAATTTCTTGTAATCCAGGTCTGCTGGTGACAAATTCTCTCATTTTTCTTTGTCTGAAAGTGTCTTTTTATTTTGCTTTCATTTTTGAAGGTTATATTTTCTGGATAAATAATTCTAAGTTGAAAATATTGTGTTGTTGTTGTTGGCTTATTTCGACATTTATCTTCAGGCTTGCTCTGTTTCTGATGAAAAATCAGCAGTCATTCTTATCTCAGTTCCCCTGTATGTGATGTCTTTTTCCTCCCCTCTGGCTGCTTTCAAGATTTTCTTTTTATCAAAAAAAAAAAAAAAAAAAGGAAAGATTTTCTCTTTATCACTGGTTTTCAGCAACTTAATTATAATCTTCCTTGGTGTGGTGGTCTTGTGTTTAACCTTCTTGGAGTTTATTGAGTTTCTTGGATCTGTGAGTTTAGAGCTTTCATCTAATTTGGGGACTTTTCAACCTTTCTTCTCCGTCTGAATTATACTCCTTGATCACCCCTGGTAACTGGATCTCTGTGACTTTTTTCCTTCTCTGTGCTTTAGGTTGTATAATTTCCACTGCTTATTTTTCAGGTTCAGCTATCTGATATTGTGTCTAATCTGCTGCTGTTAAGTCCATCCAATGAGATTCGTTTTTTTTTTAATTTCAGATAATGTATTTTCCCACTGTAGAAGTTACATGATTCTTTTTAAGATTATTTTATTGTCTCTATTGAGATACCTTCTTTTTTTCCAAATTATTCATGTGTTCCATTACACCCTTGAAAATATTTATAATAGCTATTTTATTTTATTTTTATATATTTTCATAATAGCTATTTTAAAGTTCTTTTCTATCAATTCTACCATCTCTGTCAATTCTGAGCTTATTTGTACTGATGGAGTTTATCCTGGTTATGAGTTCCAATTTATTGCTTCTTTACATGAGTAATAATTTTGTATTGGTGCTGGGAATTGTGATTATCGTGTTATTAAGTGCCTAGATTTTCTTGTCTTCCTTTCAGGAGTATTTTGTTCCAGCAGGCAGTTAATTTACTTGCAAATCAGCTTGATCCTTTCAAGGCTTGTTTTTAAGCCATGTTAAGATGGTCCAGACCTTTAGAAGAAAACAAAGTTTTTCTTTAAAGGTCCTGGTAGTATTTCAGACTCTCCAGGCTGATATGGTCTCTTTGGCATTTTCTTTTTTATTTCACAGCCCTTAAAATATATTAAAAAACAACAAACAACAACAAAAAACATTCTTTGCTTAAAAGCCATACAAAACTACACTATTGGTTGAAGTTGGCCTGTGGACCAGACTTGCCAAACCCATTCTAGAGAATTCTTTAGGGCTACTTGGCCATACATTTATAATATGGCTTTTCTGAGGTCTCTGTGAAGTACCTGTTGTCAAGTCAGGGACTATTCAGTGTCTGAGATTTTACCCCCACTTGCAAACCAGCAAGTGAGCCTACAACAGTTGCCTGTGCAACAACTCGGTCAGAGACAAAGGACTTGATTACTCACAGCACAGCACATATCTTGAGATTCATGTTCTTATTGGTTTTCCTTGTCTCCCAAACCACACGAGGGCAATGCAGAGAGGGTCCAAGTGGATGTCATACACACAATGGGTCTGCATCACAGATGAAGAACTCTAAGCTTAGGAAACCTTCCATCTTATAAAGTAGCCGCTAGCAAATCTGCCCAAAATGTGCCCTGGAAGGAACCATTTTCTTTATTATCCTGGTCAGGAAACAATCCTAGCAGGCGAGAGTATACCTACCAAAGGCTGTAAAACATCTTTAGAAAGACAGCCTGGGACAAAAGTGGTCACGAGACATACAGAAATGCCATGGAAGATTATTTCTTAGCACCCACGTGTTTGAGAGGTCTCTCCACTGTTTGGAACGCAAGCGTCTCCTTGACCTGTGAAAGTGTTGCCCAAGTCTTAGGTCCCCAGCAGTTCTCTGAGAGCTGTTTTCTGAGTAGTTGTTCTTTTCCTGGCCTTATGGAATCCTACTTCATACACATGCATCTTACTGTTCAAACAAATACTCAAGATGCCCATATGCAGATTTCTGGAGCTCTTCTCTGTACACCTTTCTCCTTGTTGGTACTGTTTCTCAAATTGTAGTCGCCTTCCTGAGCCCCTAAGCTCAGCAAAACTATTCTGCCCTGCTCGAGTTCTCTATCCTTGTATGTCAATCCACAGAGAGCCCTAGGCAAAAGCTGGGGTATCTGTGGAACTCATCTCATTTGTTTTCTTTCTCCCAGGGAACATAGGCTATACTGCCTGTTGTTCAACTTCTGAAGATGGTTGTTTTATACACTTTGCCTATTTAAAAAGTTTTTTTTATAGTAGAGCCAGTCTGGTACCAGTTACTCCATCATTGCCCAACTGTCTTTTTCAGCATTAAAACTTCTTTATATGTTTTAGAATTTTGATTTGCACAATCATTTTGAGTGGGAGATGTTTTTGTTGTCATCCTATCTTACCTTGTCTCCAATCTGATGAATATTTCCATCTTCCCTTATCCCCAACCCATACCCCAGTTCAGAACAAGATCTTAAAATGGCTTTAGTTGGGTGCCTGCTCCTTAGTGTTACTGGGAATATGGCCAATGTACTAACTGCGCCAGCTGATATCTCAGTTCAGTTGCTGTAGTGATGTTTTCCTTTTATCCTTTTGTTTTCCTGGGTCCACTGCTTCCCACAAGCTCACAGCTTCACGCAGTATATTTACGCAGTTTCGGTCAGCCTCTTTTTATGGGGCTGGGGAAAGTTGTTTGACCAACCATTGCTGTTTGTTCTGACCCAAGGGGTTTCCAAGGATTTGCAGTTCTCAGTGCTAAAACAGGTTGTGAGATTCCTGAGAAAATCAGGTTGGTTGGTTTTCCCTAGATCCTGGCTTTGAGATGCAGACTTCGGTACCGTATTGAGTAGAGGTTTTTAGTTGCAGTATTCCACAAGAGCTGAATTTCCTGTTGTCACTAGCTGCTTCAAGACCTACACCCTAATAGGCTTCAGCTTTAACCTAGCTTGCTGCTTTGCATTTCTGTTGTGTTTCTGGTCCACAAAGATATTTATCTTCTTTTTTTTTGAACCTAGAAAAGAACTTTCAGCTTTTCTTTTTTTCTGTTTTATCTGTCATTACTATGTGTTTAGGGCATATAGGATAACTTGAAACATGAGCTCACTGTATCACCTTGACTGGAAATTCTACTGATTCTTTTCCTCTTTGATTTTGTCTGGTTTCGGAAATAATGTCATGTAACAGCTTGCTTTATTTAGAAACCCTCTAAGCTCTTCCAGTCATTCTGAGAGACCCCCAGATCACAGAAATTCAAGTTAAATGTAGTCACTGTCCATATAGTGGTGCCATTCTTTGAGAACATCATAACTCAGTTCTTGAGTTAGAATAGGACAAAGAAGAAATATAGCATCCTAGTGTTGCTCCAGCCTACATCTTTAATGTTTTTGGAGAACATGTGGATTTTTAGAATCTTTGTAATAACTTTAGAGCCCTACCAAAGAGTTACTACCTCTCAAGTTGGGCAAGAGGAGTAGGAAAATCCTTTCTACTTCCTGTTATTATTATTATTATTATTATTATTATTAGCCTAAAAATGCTCTATCTATATTTTTAGACGTGAAGTTTTTAAAAATAATTTTCAGACTTTGTATCTTCATCCTGTTGACAGTACCAATCCAATTGTCTTGCAGATTTGCATTGTGATTTATAGTAAGCATCTTAAATATTTCTACTGAATTAAAGAGCTTTTGAACATAGGGTTTTTCACATTTCAAAGCCAAGTATCTAAATATCATGCAAACCAAGCTTCTGTCATAGCACAAACTAGTGAAGTAGCAAAAATACTCCCTAGACCAAAGTAGTTCACACTGTCTTACTTCTACTTAAAAAAATATTCCCATCACTCAGCTTTGGTCTTCTGTTTGTAATTGAAGTGGTACAAACATGCATGTGGCTGTTCTCATTCAGACCTTGAAAAACACTGTTACATGGTGTCATCTTTACAGAGCCAGTCTGTTTTTAACAAAAATAAAATAAATATGTGAGTTATCTGTTCACATGATGGGATTATTTAGGGGAGGTAGTTTAGTGAAAACAAAATGGTTCAAGAAATGATTATCTTACTTATTTCATTTGTTTGTTTCATTAAAGAAACTAGTTGGAAAATGCCTGGCCTGTGATTTTTGACTTAGGGTGTAGAAAAGTTACAAAATTAACTGGAGAGCTATCATTTAGTAATTGAGAACACACTTTGTTTATTTAAGTAGGACTAAGTACTGTGGAAGCATGTTTTTGCTAAAATTAGACACTGAGATAGGTCCAGCAGCAGCGCCAGTTATAATCCTTTAGAAAGCATAGCTTGTTAGTTCAAATCAGGACACTGCAATGCGACAATATAAGTGGCTGACGCTGTGTTCTTATGAAGCCATCATACCACAGCTGTCTCCATTACAGGGCAGTAAAGCTACTAAAGCTGGAATTACTCTACCTAACGGTGGGATTTTGTTTTACTTATTTTTTCTTTTTCTGCTTTTCATGGGAAGACCCATTTAAAATTATATTTCATTTCCTAATGCTCTGGCTCCATGACCCCTTACGCATAAAATATGTATATGTATGTATGTATGCATATGTAAACATTGCCTCATTTAGTCTTGACACACCCATGGAGTACTGGAGCTTATGCAGTCCTTATGTATGTCTGTAGGTTTTGCTTGCCTAAAGGTAATGACTAGAAAGTGGCAGAACCAGGACTAGAGCTAGTGCTCTTAACCATTCTGACTTCAGCCTCAGAAAAATCAAAGCGTCTTAGAGACATCCTACCAATTTAGTGCTGTCTGAAATGTAACACCAAACCATTAGTTTTTGCCATGTTTAATATTTTTACAGAAATTTAATTTTGATGCATGTACTAGTTTGCTAGGGCTGCCAAAACAAAACACCACGCACTGGGTGGCTTAAACAACGGAAGATTATCTCCTCACAATGCTGGAGGCTGGAAGGCCAAGATCAAGATGTCAGCAGGTCTGGCTTCTTCTGAGGGCTCTGTCCTTGGCTTGCAGTTGGCTGCCTTCTCTCTCTGTCCTCACATGATTATTCCTTTTTCTATGCTGTTGTCTCCTTATCTCCTCTTCTTATAAGGACACTAGTCATTTTGGATTAATGATCTCATTTTAGTTCAATTACCAATTTAAAGGCTCTATCTCCAAACACAGTTATATTCTGAGGTCTTGAAGGTCAGGGCTTCAACATACAAATTTGAGGGGATAGAGTTCAGCCCATAACAATGCATATGTAGCATTAACTAGGTGACACCAAAAAAAAAAAATTGATGCCTGCTTCAGAAAAAAAACAAAAGCGAAGCATGTGTGTCTTAGACATTCAGCTATTCATTGTGAGTAAATAAGTAGCCCCTATAGTGTTCACTATGTGTTAATGCTGTTAAAATACTTTACACATCTTTAGTTAATCTGTATGAGCTAGGTACTATTCTTATCCCCATTTGATACTGAGGGTTAAGTAGTCTGTTCAGAGTCATATAACTGGTAAGCAGTGGGATAGAATTTGAATTCACAATCTGTCACCATAGTCTGTAGCCACTCACTATATTAGATTGCCCTTCTCAACAAGAAACATCCCATTTGGACCAAAGAAAGAGAAAACATAATATAACTATTTGAGGTAAAATTATGATTGACTTCAAAAGCCTGTGTATGTTTGATAAGCAACTACTTGACTGTTCTTCTTCTAAATCCTAAAAAGCAAATAGTACCCCCAATGAAGCATTAATAGTTGAAGGTCTAGGACACACATGCCTCACCTGTGGTGTTTCGCCAAAGCAGGTATCACTCCTGCTTCAGCCCATGTTACTGATGCAGAAAAAGAAGTGAGTTCTATGTCAGGAGTCGGGCTCAGGGATAGCAATATGTTCATTCCATCCACTGAACTAAGCCTACAGAAGCTAGAACTTAGAGCCAGAGATGACTAGGAAAAGAAATTGTAAATCACCCCATCCCGGTCCAGAGTCCCCAGTTAGGAAGGAATATAGGGCTCCCACTGCACAAAGGAATGAGAGTTGAGCCAGTTTAGGTGAGTCTCAAAGGACAGTGTTCCTCTGCTTATATCTGGTTTAAACCCAAAGTAAAAAAAGAAAAGAAGACAAGAAAAGAATAGATTTGGGGTTAGGGAATACTGCTATGCTGCTGCTCTCTCTTTGCCAGTCATTTTAGTATTTCAACAGAGCCTCTGCCTTCAAGATGCTTAGTTTAGCAACTGGGGGCGGTGGTGGGGGGATTTACAAAGATGAGATAATGAGAGTTTACAGAGCACTCACAGTCAAGTTCTAAGTTGAACATAATCACATCTGAAAATGAAGCTGGAGATACTTTATGGCTATTCAGGATTTTAGAGGCCACTGCTGACTGGAGTTATGAAGGCTGACTCAGTGGAGAAAAGGTAGGTTTTGAGAAGGGCCTTGGAAGATGGGGTGGGATTTGCTGTCTGGTTATGTGAAGGCCTTTTAGACAGAAGATTCAGTAGTAGCTAGGGTATGAAGGGAAGAATGAGGGAAGAATGTAAGAACAATGAAGACACATACTCTCTGAAAGGGACAGAGTTGGGGAATAATAGGATATACTAGCATTTTAGAATTAGACAGAGTGGGACTTCCGGCCAAGATGGAGGCATAGGTGGACACACTGTGATTCCTCACGCAACCAAAAGAGGAAAAACAACAATTTAAAAAGCAAAATAAACAACCAGAACGGACAGAGAATTGAACCGAGTGGAAGTCCAACAGCCAAGGAGTTAGGGAGGACATATTCATCCAGACCGGTAAGTGGGGCGGAGCCAGGCACGTGCGACTAGAGGCAGTTTGCCTGGAGAGACTCACAGCAGGTGCGCCTGGCCAAAAAGCAGCCAGTTCACCCAGAGAAGCCTGCAGGAAACAGCAGGACCGAGACTGGTAGACTGGGCAGTCCCTCACTTGCGTGTGTAGATAAACCAGGAGAAGGAGCTGGGAAGTGGAGCAGAAAACACCTGTGGGGGTTGAGGCTGCAGCGGGAGCAACTCCCAGCCACACAGGAGAGTGCATTGGGAGAAAAGTGACTGGGAGCCAGGAAGAGCGGAGCAAGCGCCATTGTTCCCTCCCAGGCCACACCCCCTCAGACAGGGTCAAAACATAGCTACAGCATAGGTTACCCCGCCCTGGTGAATACCTAAGGCTCCGCCCCTTAAGGTAACAGGCACTCTGAGAAAAAAAAATGTCCCAAATGAAAGAACAGAACAAAGCTCCAGAAAAATTACAACTAAGTGACGAAGAGATAGCCAACCTATCAGATGTATAGTTCAAAACACTGGTAATCAGGATGCTCACAAAATTTGAAGAAAGTTCGTCACAATTAGATGAACAAATGAAGGATATGCTAAATAAAATGAGGGGAAATGTGCAGGGAACCAATAGGGAAGAGATGGAAACTGGACTCAAATCAATGATGTGGACTAGAAGGAAGAAATAAGAACTCAAAAAAATGAGGAGAGGCTTAGGAACCTCCGTGACATCTGTAAACGACCCAATATCCGGGTCATAGGGATGCCAGAAGGAGAAGAGGAAGACCAAGGGATTGAAAACTTATTTGAACAAATAATGAGAGAGAACTTTCCCAATCTGGCAAAGGAAATAGATTTCCAGGAAGTCCAGGAAGCTCAGAGAGTCCCAAAGAAGTTGGACCCAAAGAGGAACACACCAAGGCACATCATAATTACATTACCCAAGAATAAAAATAAGAAGAGAATCTTAGAAGCAGCAAGAGAAAAGGAGACAGTTACCTACAAAGGAATTCCCATAAGACTGTCAGCTGATTTCTCAAAAGAGAACTTGCAGGCAAGAAGGGGCTGGAAAGAAGTATACCAAGTCATGAAAGGCAAGGACCTACATCCAAGAATACTCTATCCAGCAAAACTTTCATTTAGCATGGAAGGGCAGATAAAGTGCTTCTCAGATAAGGTCAAGTTCAAGGAGTTCATCATCACCCAGCCTTTATTATATGAAATGTTAAAGGGATTTATATAAGGTATGGAGGGATATCAACAGGGGAGTGGGAGGGGGAGAGAGGAGGAAAAAGTACAGAGAATAAGTAGCATAAACGGTAGGTAGAAAACAGACAGGGGGAGGTTAAGAATAATGTAGAAAAATGCCCTGGATAGTGTAGCTCAGTGGATTGAGCACGGGCTGGGAACCAAAGTGTCCCGGTTCGATTCCCAGTCAGGGCACATGCCTAGGTTGCGGGCCAGGTCCCCATGAGGGCCATGTGAGAGGCAACCATACATTGCTGTTTCTCTCCCTCTCTTTCTCCCTCCCTTCCTTTCTCTCTAAAAATAAATAAAAATAAAATCTTAAAAAAAAAAGAATAATGTAGAAAATGTAGAAGCCAAAGAACTTATGTGTATGACCTATGGACAAAAACTAAAGGGCAGGAAATTCGGGGGTGTGGGGCGGAGGGGAATAAAGGGGGGGAAATGGGACAACTGTAATAGCATAATCAATAAAGTATATTTTAAAAAAAGAATCAGACAGAATGGGATGAGATGATGAATATGACTTCATGCTAGAGGTCAGCATTATTATTCTGTCAGTTGAATTGCTCACTGAAATTATCTTAATTCTCTAAACACGCTCATAAGAACACATCTCAACAGGACTAATTTGCATTTAGTAGCATGTTATCATTCGGGCTGTTCAGACAACACACCTCATGGACCACTGTCCCTTCCAGAAGTGTGTCATGCCTAATTGAGCTGGGAGATCATGCAACTGTTGGCCCTAGGCCTCCATAGACTCAGGCCTGGCTGGAGGCCTTGGAGCAAATTAAGTGGTTCTAAGTGCCTGACTGGAGTCCCAGGAGAGTGCCGCTGCCCTGCAAAGGCACCTGTGGCCTGAGAATGGGCTTCAGCGTTTTGAATCAGTGGAATAAGCATTCATTGTCAGCATTTTACAAAACTTAAGAAGAAAGAGGTCTATAGAATTATGAGATCTCCATGGTGTCTTGTGGTAGTAGAAAGAAGTTTTGGATTATCACAGACCTTTATTTGACTTCTGACTCTCCTATGTGACTTTAGACAAATTGCTTAATTTTTATGAGCCTATTTTATTTTTTAATCCGTAAAACAGGCCAGTAACTATGCAGTTACTCTTAATTCTCTCCCCCGTCTTTAGTGACTTCTCTCAGTCCCTGACATTTTTAAAGAACACCTCATTCTGATCATAAATGCTGCACCTATCAGGAGGTCAAAGCTGTATGTACTGCCTTGGCTGCCTGTGGACCCCGAGGAAAACATGGGGATGGATGGAGTTGGCCCGCCCCTGTCCTCTCCTTCCCCAACCAAGTATTGATTTCCTCAGGATAAGATTTCAAGTCAGCCAGGGCCAGTCTTGGGATAGTACAGAGTTCAGTAGGGTTCAGAGTCCTTGGACATCATTTTGGAGTAGAGAAATAAACTACCCTTATTTGTATTGAGTTAAAAAAAATAATGACTTAAAACCATTATGTGGCCTAAAGCATATACAGATGAAGGTTACATGTGACAAAGCATTTTAAGAGTTCAAAAACAGGTGGGCAAGGCTATAAACTATCATACATGTTACTAAATTGCTACCATTTCTAATATTCAAAGCTCCAACTACAAGTTTGTCCATAGAAATTGCAATGTGCTGTCAGTAATGGAGTATCCATTGTGCTTGCAGCTGGTAGCACATAGGGTTTGTTGGTTAGTATTTTGCCTATATTTGAATCCTAAAAATAACCATCTCATGAAAACAAGATGAGATTTGAGAAGATTGTATTCCAGTTGGTTAGGAATGGAAGGTACATTTTTTTCCTATCCCCCATGTCTTTCATTTCGAAATGCATTTGTGTCTCCTCTGAAGCAGAGGCGACTATTCGAGCAGCTGCAGTAAGCAGCTGTAGAATCTTCTGTCATCTGCTTCTCTGCTTTGCAGTCATTGTCCCATCCTCTGCTCCCAGTTGTCCTTGTCTTCCTCCCGGAATGGCCCACTGCCCTCTTCTGCCAGTGCCCCTCCTGGGTTCTGGCTTTGTCCCTGCAGTGATTTCAAAGGATTTTGCCTGGTATCCCTTTGGTTTTGCCATTCTGGTAAAAATAGGATTAGCAAAAACATTTTTATCTTATGAAAAACAACCGGAAGGGGAAAAAAGCAGTCTACCAGCCAATCTACAGCTCCTTGCTGCTGCGCTCCAGTTCTGCTGGCCATTTTCAGTGGTGCCCGTTCGGTGTGCTACCATGTCAGTACATTGTAAAGCTACAACTGTGCATTTGTATGAGAGGTCTTACAATGATGACTCTTTGAGGAGAAGCCCTGCACAGGGTTACCTTGAGGGAAATGATTTTTCATCCCATGCACAGTAAACAGCTACCCGAGAGGCTGTTCCCAGTAACTTTACACACAGTGCTTACGCACCGGCTGAGCCACTCCCAGCATTCCTCTCTGCACAATGAACTGTTACGCCAGCAGCTAAGGAACTCTTCTCTTCCATCTCCTTCTTTAAAATTTATTTTATTTATTGGAGAGAGAGAGAGAGAAACAGCATTAGTTGCTCCTCTTATTTATGTATTTATTGGTTATTTCTTGTGTGTACTCTGACTGGGCATCGAAACTGCAACCTTGGCTTGTTGGGATGATGCTCCAAACAACTGATCTACCTGGTCTGGGCTCCTTCTTCTTTTATGTGTAGTTGAACATAAGCTTCTCTCTGAGGTCGCCTATGGGAGCTAGTACAGGACAAGTTCCTTTGCATAATATGTTAAAGGAATTTCTGTTCCCTGGCTTTCAGGGAAGAGGCAGCTCATTCCTTTGAATGTTGTTTGATTTTGAACACTTTGAAAATGGGCTTGCATTCTTTTTCCCTTTTTGAAAAAGCTATTATGTTGTTTTAAAAATATATATTTTAGCCCTGGCTGGCATGGCTCAGTAGATTGTGTGCTGGCCTGTGAACCAGAGGGTTACCAGTTTAATCCCCAGTCAGGGCACATGCCGGGGTTGCAGGCCAGGTCCCCAGTGGGGGCGCATGAGAGGCAACCACACATTGATGTTTCTCTCCCTCTCTTTCTCTTTCCCTCTCTAAAAATAAATTTAAAAAACATCTTTTTTTAAAAAGAATAAAAGTACATATTTTAGACCCCAGGTAATATATTTTCCAAATACTAATTTAAAACAATATTAGTTAATATACTTTATATTATTTAATAAAATTT
Organism: Micronycteris hirsuta; assembly: GCA_004026765.1. Taxonomy (NCBI): domain Eukaryota; kingdom Metazoa; phylum Chordata; class Mammalia; order Chiroptera; family Phyllostomidae; genus Micronycteris; species Micronycteris hirsuta. The sequence continues at coordinate 144,318 of PVJI01000549.1, forward strand.
AATATATTTTATAAATTTATAACACATTACATGCACCAAGTATATAAAGCAGGTAAAAGCAAATTAAATGTTTTATTTCACTCTGTTGACAACAGAGTGGTCTGCCTTGAAAAACAATATAAATCATCTTTACCACTGATCTCTCAAAATAACTTGGGGGTTAAAATCTAAATTCTACCTGTCAGAACTGCCAGTAATATCTTCAGTTTTTACCTTCTCTACTCTTCCTTCTCTTGCCCCATGTTTAGAGTAATGGAAGAGCAGCAGTTCCTGCAATAAAATCCAAAGTCAAAGAAAGGGAAGGAAGTTTATAAAATTTCTTTTGGGTCTGTAAGAGAATAGACCCTGGCAAACAGCATGTAAGTACACAGACAAATTATACCTAAAATAAGGCAGCACAGACACACCAGAATAAATGTGTGGGTGTCAAGTATGCGCATAGTGCACGTACTGAACTGCCCATTTTATCATATAAATATGGCAGTTTCAGTGCCTTGTGGTACATATATTAATGCTTTATGTGCGAAAAAAATCCCTTATTGACTTGTCTTCTTAAATGATATTGCGATAAATACAATAAGTATATCTCTGCTTAGAAATGTAAAAATAGTGTGCTTGCAAATGCTAATTAACTAGAAATGAAAGTAAATACTTTGTGAAGAATAGATAAGAAATTAGAACTGCAGTTAGATCTCAGCTGGCCCAGGCCAACAGTCAAAATACAGAACTGTAGAAATTCTGAGCTCGAAAGATTTGATTAGGCCTCTATGATCCAAATCTTATTAGAGGCATGACTCTCCTCTGTAACATCCCAGTGAAGTGGTCACTCTGCTCTGGTTTTAAATACTTTTTGGGTAGTGATACTACTTACCAATGCAACCAGTCCTTCCTAGTTGGGGAAGATATACTTATCTGTACCTATACATTCGTTTGGTTCTTTTTCTTCCCCTTCAGCCCACACAGAATGAATCTAAGCCCTTCTTCTAATACTTCAAATACTTGAAGACAATCATCATGACTTATACCTGTCCTGTAACTGAGCCGTCACTAACCAAGACTTGTCTCCTAACCAGTCAGAGCCAGGTTCTTTATCCATCCACACCACCCAGCGGCTGGAAGATCCTCATCCTTAGGAGATTGGTGGTGGTGCTTCTCAGATGAGGGACTTGAGATGTGCTTGTGCTGTGCTGATGAGCCGCTGCTGAAGACACTGGAGCCTGAGAGGGGAGATCTTAAGCCTAGAGAGCCCCGGAAAAGAGCCCTGGATCTTAAATTGGTGGCAGCAAAGGCAGGAACTGTGATGCTTCACCTGTGCCAAAAAAACAAAACAAAAACTATTCATTTACGTCATTGACATTCAACCAAACCTATAATTTTGGAGCTCCAATTCCACCACCACCTCTGCCACTGGTCAGTTGCATGCCCTTGGGCAATCCTCCCACCATCCCAGAGTTCCCTCTGTAGTATATTGAAAGACACATGCTGTTTTCTGCCTAGAAAGGTGGCCTCCTTTCCTGGCCTCAGCTCAGATGTCATTTCTCCAGGAATGCCTCCCTGAGTCCCACCCCTACCCACCCTGAGACTGGCCTTTGTTTTTTACTGCTCCCTATGGCCACCTCTACTGTAGCACTTACTTCACTGTGTTTTACTCACCTGTTCACCGGTCTATCTCTACTGTACTAGAAGTTCTTTAAGGCTAGGACTCACGGTCTTGGTCCCCAGCGCTTAGCTCAGTGTCTGGTGCATACCAGAACTCAGAAAATATTTGTTGAAAAAAGGAAGAAAGAGAAGATAAAATGAGGAAGTTGGAGTATATTATCAAAATAGCCTCTTACAGGTAAAACTCTACAATTCCTTGTTCTTAAGTTCCACCTTTAATGTCAACCTCAGACTTTCAGAAATTCAAATTTTCTGTGGTAAAAGGATATGTTTCAAGTGGTTATGCCAAATTAGAAAAACTATAAATATATATTCATACATATAATATAATTTTAGGACCAAGATTTAAAGTTCACTTAATAAACCCAAAGCCTATTTTCTATATGAGTAAACTGAAGCACAATGAGATTAAGTTATATGCCCAAACCCAACTGGTTAGTGGGAAGACCGGGTTTCAGACTCTGATCTCTCTTGCCCCTAAACCAGGATGGCTGGTTTCTGGTCTCCCATTTTGAAAGAGCTGCTACAGACTTGTCTACAAATGGAAAGGATGGGCGGTTTTCCCTTTTATGTGATCGTTATATCAATTCACAACTTTCTGGCTGTAAATTAAACTCTGAAAAGCATTCTTTTCTGCTCCTACACAAGCTCATGAAAATTAGTGCTCTTTTCTCCCAGAAATGTCAGAGCCTGCTACCATGACACACGAGGTGACTCCTGTAAGGTGTTTGTTTCTTGTGAGCTGCAGTCCTGTGCATTGCTTTCTGCCAGGCTGGGTATTCAGGCTGAATGTTCTGGTGTGAAGCCATAGGATAGTGCTGCCGTGAGACCAGCTTCTTGGCGGGCAGCCCTGAGGTGCAGCTGTAAGGTGACGCGGTGCAGGCTTGAGGCCAGGGCCCAGTGCTCAGTGCCAGAAACCTGAGCCAAACATTGGAACTGATTCCCAGGGCACTGAATTGGTCTCAATTAAATTTTTAGATAAAGCGATTTTTTTGTTTGCCCCAAAGAACCACTTCAATTATAAGCTCATAGAAGAACTGGATGTTTCACCATTATACTTAGAACACTTTTCAGGACAATCCTAGGAGGAAGAGGAGAATTTTAGAAGAAACATTTCTTGAAAGCTACAGTTTTCATAAGCTATGCTGACTGGAGAACCTTTCGTTTTCGATGTCTTTGAATATGCTGTGTAAGTTGTGAAACTACTTCATATGTGAGACGGTATTAGAGCGGAAATGGTAGAAGTTGTAGTTAGGGGAATGGTGTTGATAGAACCAAACTCTGGATCCATACAGATTTTTTTTTAAGATTTTATTTATTTTTAGAGAGAGGGGAAGGGACGGAGACAGAGAGGGAGAGAAACAGCAATGTATGGTTGCTTCTCACGTGGCCCTCACTGGGGACCTGGCCCGCAACCCAGGCATGTGCCCTGACTGGGAATCGAACCAGTGACCCTTTGGTTTGCAGCCCGCACTCAGTCCGCTGAGCTACACCAGCCAGGACTGGATCCATACAGATTTGAATTCAGAACCCAGCTCTACCTTTTCCTAGCAGCTGACCTTGGGTAGTGCACTTAATCAGAGACTGTGTTATATGTTGGAGTTTTCGACCTGGCTGTTGTAGAACCACCTGGATACTTTTAAAAAGCATCCCTGCCTGGGCTGCAACCTGGACCAATTACATTAGACTTTCTGGAGGTGGAACTCAGGCATGAATATTTTTCGAATGCTCCCTGGTGATTCTTATGTTAAGGACCAGTGGCATAGTGATGAAAGCTTTGGATCTGGAGTCAAATTGCTTGAATGTAATCTACAGAGGTACCATTTTGTGGTACCTGACCTTGGACAATTTACTTAATCTGTCTGAGCTTCAGTGTTCTCATAGGCAAAATGGGCTAATAAGAGTAAAGTGTAGGGTTGTCAGAGGATTAAATTAAACATGTTGTGTAAAATACAGTGCAGTACCTACCACCTAGTGAACATTTAATTGTAGCTGTTATTATTATTATTACCCATAATTCTTTTAATTCATAATGCTTTTAAGGCCCGATTTTATCCTGTTCACAGTCCTGCAGAGAAGACTCGTAAATCAGAAAGTAAGTGGAAAATCCTACAGGATAAATATTTGCGTGCTACCTCATTCCCAGTTCCCCCAGCGTTCTTCCACATCAAGACAGAGCCCAGATCCAGCAGAACAAGATGAGCATCCTTCCACAGAAGCTTCTCACTCTTACCTAGCACGGGTCAAACTAAAAAATCTGAGGTTTTTTGTTACAGTCTGAACTTCTTTATTTAAAGGACATCAGGGCACATAGGCAAATCCAAACCAGTGTTCCCTAAGATAAAAATACAGATCAAACTCTATAACGATACTGGATTACATATGTTATTAGGAATTTGGGATGATAAAGGGCTAATAACTCAATACACCAACACTGAATCTTGCCTCGAGACCATCTTATTCTTACAACTCACAATTTCTGTTAATGTCATTTTTTATCATAGTTACCGAGCCCCACAACTTGGGCATGGTCCCTGATATTTGTTGAGTACTTAATCCTCACAACAACTCTATGAATGGATACTCTTCGATCCATTTTATGCATGAGGATATTGAGGCTTAGGGAGGTTAAGACATAGCTAGAAAGTAAGTTCCAGAATCTTTGTCAATCTTACTCTCTGATATAGCCCAAGGGCCTAGAACAATGCCTGGCCCATACTGATGTTCAGTACATATTTATTGAATGAATGGAGGGTCACACAACAAACACAGGGGATCTAGGATTTGAAATCAGATTTGGCTTAACAACTATACCACTTCTGCTCTTTCTCTAGCTTTGACTTTCCTTTTGTCATCTCATAAATGCATCCTCCTGAATTAGTTATGAGTCCTAGTAAGTCCATTTTCATGTTTCTTGAATTTGACCCCCCTTTTTTTCCCATTTCTGCTGCCATCTACCTAGTTAAAGTGATTGCTACTTATTTCCTGAACTATTGCTATCCTATCCCCACCTACAGTCTTTGCAGGCCCCTCTATTGCCTGCACAACTTTGACCAGGTGACTTTTTTCTTAAAACACATTCGACGTATATCATGCCCCCGCTCAAAGACAATGGAGGTAGTGTGGCATAATGAAAAACTAAGGAACTAAGAAACCCAGGGTTCTGGTCTTGATTCTGTGGTCTCCCCATTAGTAGCATTAGGAAGTTGGACAGGGCGAGCTTTTCCCACTCTAACATTGCCTGGCGGCTAGATGCAAGGGGCATTAACCCTGGCAGTGGAACCCTACCTGGAATCAGGTAGAAAGGACAGTTGTGCCTTCAAGGGGTTTAGAATAAGATGAATATATTCACTTTCATCAAACGAAGCAGAGCAGTACAAGTGTGTCAAAGAAGTAGAATGAGGAGCTATGACAGTTAGGGGAGGGAAAGATCACATCCGGTTACTGATGAGGGGGATCACGGACCGGGCCAGACATCGCTCTTCCTCTGATGTCAGCCCATCCCTGGTGTACACGTCTTCATCTCATTGATGAGAGGAGGGGAAGCTGCTGAGTCCCCAGTAGCTCTAAGCCAACAGCTTTAAGCTGTTGCAGAAATCCATCTTGAACACTAATTGTCTAATTTGGAAATTGTTGGTCAAGACACACAAATTGGTCTAATGCTTAGGAAACTGCTTACATGGGCAAAGAGAAGATGAAAGTGGTTGTCAGGTTCCTGATAAATGTTCCATGCCTTGCTCTGCCAGTTATTAGTCGGGTGGCCATGAGCATGTCACTTCTCTGAGCCTTGGTTTCACCTCAGTTCCTCATCTAGAGATTGCATATAGTAGTATCTTCAATGAGGGATCATTGCAAGAAATGAATTACGTGGAGTGTGTGAAGCCCCTAGTGTAATGCCTGGAGCACAGTAGGCATCCAGGAAATTTTATTTTTCATCTTGCCTCTGCCCCTCTAAACATGTCCATGTGTAGAAATATCATCCCTTTGGTGGGGGCGGGGTGGAGAGAGAAAGAGAGAGAGAGAAATTTTTTTCCCAGTAATTATGTTTAGTATTCTATATACTCTGCCTTTGCATACATTCAAATTTTGGAAATTATGTGCCATGGTTACTTAAGAAGCTTTTCTACTCCTTTGTAGCTACTAAAAAGACAGGGTGGGAAGGGCAAATCTGAAGTTGTCCCTGGTTTACCCACAGTTGAGGAGGAAGTAGGGAGGTCCAGCTCGCAGCTTCACTTCCTGCGGGTGAACCGATGAAGACTTAGAAGAAGCGGCGGCATTACGGCCAGGGCGACCTAACCTTGTCCTTCCACTTTCACTACAGAGCTGTCAGGCTTGCTGCTGTATCTATGGTTCACCATCACCAGGGCAACCAAGAAAAATTTATGTGGCAAAAAATTATATTTCATTAAACTTTGGAACGAGGAAATATATGTGTAGGATATAAGTATTACTATTTTTAGTTAAGGAAAATTATCCATTCATTCAGTCTCTGGTTACAGACAGTCTAGGCACTGGGGATACAACAGTGACTGAAACAAAAATCCCTGCTTTCTTGGAGGTTATATTCTGGAGGCAGATGTAGAAAATAAACAAGATAAATTAGTGAGATGTGTAGCATGGTAGGAAGTAGTCAGTGCTGAGGAGGAAAAAGCCAGGAAAGGACACTATGAAATGTCAGCAGCGATGAGGTATTGAAATGTTAGGTAATAGTCCAGGATAAGTGTCACTGATAAGGTGCTTTTGAAGTAAAGACCTAGAGGAAGGGACAGCCAGCTGTGAGCATGTCTGAGGGACAGTTTTCAAGGCAAGGGGGACACGTCCTGAGGTGGGAAGGTGCCTGGTGTGTCTGAGGAATAGCCAGGAGGCCAGTATGCCGAGCTGGGAGAGGGAGAAAAAATTCAGAGATCTGGGGTCAGAGAGAACACAGGGGGCTGCGTGGGGCCTTCGAACACGGCAGGGACTTCGGTGGTCACTCAGAGCGAGAAGGGAAGACTTGAGGGAGTTGGGGGAGAGAATGATAGGGTGTTATATAACCCATTTTTATTGAGTGCTTCCTCTGTTGGATTCTATTTTAAATGCTTTATTTGTAATTCTCACAGAACCTTATGATCTAGGACTCACTATCTTCCCCATTTTACAGCTGAAGAAACTGAAGCCCCAAAAAGTTAAAGTTAGGAGGGACTTGACCGAAAGTTAGACCAGGAGCACTCTTAACCACCCTGTTCTCCTGACCCCGAGCCGCTTCAGAGAGTGAGACCAAGTTCTTTTCTTTTCTGTCTTCATTTCTATGTTTCCAGCGTATACTTATAGTGAAGTTACTTCTTACACATTCATAAATACAGAACTTTTTAACTTAAACTGATAAATATTCCCAGTATTTTTGCCTCTTTTGCTTATTTTGTTCATTAGATTCCACATATAACTGAAATCATATGATATTTGTTTTTCTCTGACTGGCTTATTTCACTTAGCATAATACTCTCCACCCAGAATTTCGCTTTACGATTTCAAGGTGTTTTTTTTTTTTAAGCCCCTCAGAATAGCATATTAACAACCATATTGACCTGTCTCTCTTTAATTATGCAGACAGGTTTTTTTTGTTCCTAATGTATAGGTTGATTGGGAAAATTTTTATTTTATTGCTTACAACCTTACCTTATTGCTACCTAAATCACTACTATATGATTTGGCATCTATAATTTATCATTTTCCTCTGCTCTTTGATGAAATGCCATTTAAAAGCATTCCACAGCAAGGTGAACACAAGTCAAGCTTGCAAAGGTCTGGAAAAAAGAATTGCAGATTCATTAAAGAATAATGAAAGTTGATTTTATAGCATATAATATCAGGGTTGCCCAGTTTAACAAATATAATTAGTCCAAGTCATTTTAAGAAAGCATCTATATTTCAGCACCCATTTTCATCGTCTTTTAAAGGGATAACAATAATAACACTTTATTTATGCAAAGATTCTAAGAGCAAAGTCTTTAATTCATTTCTCTCAGTTTCCCCAAAGCTTAGGCTGAAACAATAGACATTTTAAAATATAGGAAACCCAGGTTCCTTTCACTGTTCTGAGGCTTTAACATGCTGCTGCTGTAGCGAAGCGTCCTCGGTTTCTGGGGCCCACGGCCTTTCGCATGCTGATTTTCCAGACAGAGTTTCTCAGGAGTTACTACTTTTGAGTAGTATCTACCGTGACTTCAGTCCCTGCAGGAATCAGGGGTCGCAGAGTTTGGGAATGAAAACATTGAGGGAAAGAATCTTTCCCAGTAGAACCATGAACTCATTCTCATTTTAGGTTCTAGGCAGACCACGTAGCTATATGCTCAGCTACCTGCAAACATATACCTCTCAGGTGCCCATGAGGAAAGGACTACAACCGTGACTTAAAGAAAAATAATAAAGATTTCTATCATGATATTTTCAGTAAAATAGATGATGTGTGAGAATGTGTGTTGTGCACAGGCACACACATGCATACCACGTGCATGTGTTCCCACAGTTAAATATTCACGGCATTCAGAATAAGGGACATGGTCTAAAGGGGTTTCTTTCTATTTTTCATAAGCTCTAATTTTTCCTTCCAAACCCTTCATAAATAAGAGGACTAATAGTTCTGGGCTCAAGACCTTAGAAACCATATTACTAATTTTTGTGAAATAAAAATAAGAGGCGTTTGGGGTAATACATTTTACGGGGTAGCTATTTTGATGAAAAAGACTCTAAGTCACTTTAATTCACTTCTACCACGAGCATCCAGATGTGGTGTGCATTGGGCTGGGCACCGTGCAGGGAGCTGAAGTCACGGCTCTTGACTTGAAATGACCAGATCAAATCTGACAAGGGTCTTTTGAAAGCAAATGGTTGAAAGGGCGTGTCTCATGGCCAGGAAAACCACAGCAAAGTGTTACAATTAGAAATAAATTCAACAGTGCCACATTTTTCCAGAAGGGTCCGGAAGGCAAACTCTTGGCCTTGAGCTGCCTCTCACCTCCGCTGCTGCTGACCCTGAGAACAAGTCACTCTAGTCTCTGTGAACTCAACAGTTGCTGCCAACTCTCGCCATTCCACTGCAGAGAAGAGCCAGGGGTTTTCACCAGAGGCTGCCAGCCAGCATCAGAGACAGAAGGAGGTTGCTGGGTTGCCGGGGGTTCTCTATCATACCCTGGTGCCAGCTTTCTGTCTACAAAGGAAAACTCACTACACTCCCTGAAGCCAAATCTGACATATTTTAAAGGTTCCAAAAGAAGTTTCATAAGCTATTTTGCTACTAGAAGATTGAGCTCTCATTTCCCAGATTATATTTTCTATTTTCTTAAGTTTTCAGCAGCACTTTTAATCCATGACACTCATGGGCGTACAAGAGAAACAATCCTCCTTCTTCATAATCAGTTTAAAGCTTGTAGCTGTGACAGCTTAGTACTTTATGTTGTGGTTAATTGCCTTGTATTGAGTTGGCCAAAAAGTTCATTTGTTTTTTTCCGTAAGATGGCTCTAATAGCGCTTAGTTGTCTTTAACTTCATTTAAAACAGTTTTGTTGGATTGTATTGTGACAGCTGTCATATCAGCATGCATTAAAAAAAACTGATCAAGATTGGTGAATTTTCATGTAGCTATTTTAATATTGAAGATGGAAGAAAATAAATTTCTTCATCAAGTTATACTTTATTATTCAAATTATACTTTATTATTTCAAGAAAGGTAGAAATGCAAAAAAAAAAAAAAAAAAAAAGATCTGTGCAGTGTATGGAGAAGGTGCCCTGACTGCGAAGTTTTGTGCTAGAGATTTCTCCCTGGACAATGCTCCATGGTCAGGTAGGCCAGTTGAAGTTGATGGCAATCAAATTGAGACACCAATTGAGAAAAATCAACATTATACCACGCAGGAGATAGCTGACACACTCAAAATATTCAAATCAAAAACTTATTGCTGAAAATGAAAAATGTGTCTATTTTATGAAACCACATCAACTTTTTGGCCAACCGAATAATAACCTCTGATTAACTTTTTAATGGTCTTTAGATAACTTGTGTGGTTATTTGGGAAACTGGGGTTATGAAGTGAGGTGCTCAAAACAGCTGAATTTGATGAAGATGTCATGACTCCTGACGTATTTTGCTCTTTGACAGTATCTAAAATCTACCCATCTTTCAAGGTTTAGCTCAGTTCCTGCTGCCTGCCCCAAACCCTGCCTGACAATTTAAGTTCTCATTGAGCTCTTTCCTCTGGGACCACCTAAAGCCCTATTTTCAGTGCGGCCGTTATGGCATTCAGATATCTGATCACACACCATCACTTATTCACTGACTTTTTCCAAGTCAAAGGCCATGTGCTCTGTCTCTTCAGCTCCTTGCAGTGCCTAGCAGAGCGCTGAGCACATCTGGACACTCCATGGTGGAAATGAATTGAATCGACTTGTGCGCTTTTTAATTATTTCCCCTATTACTGTATTTAGGGCTAGAGTTTGCATTGTTGTATTTTATTTCTTTGGCCACTATCAGTTCCTTAGTGACTCGGGAGCATCCAGAGGGAGCTGTGAGTTGGACTACTCCTGGAATAGGTTTGTCACTTGTGACTTTTGGCTTGGACATCACTATTCTGCACTACCCACAGAAAATGGGAGATAAATTATATTCCTTATGTTGTAGCCATTGGGGAATTACCAATAAGTTTAAAGAGGAAAAATAAGCTAATAGAACAGAGAAAGAAAAGAATTATTTAAAAGGGTGAAAGGAAAAGAGATGGTGAAGAGGCAGAAAACAAAACAAAACCACCCAAAACCCAGCAATCCTACTCTCTGATGTAAATATATTTCCTTTTTAAAACACAAAACATACAGAGTCCTTGCAAGTGTATTTAATGGATGATTACTTGCACACCTTAAGAATGTTTGCTCCTTAGGGAACTGTAGGCAGAAACAACTGCCTTTCTGGTTTGATGAGGAATAAACTGGAAGGGCAGTTACTTTGGGGGAAAGTAAAAGCCTAGCAACACTGGCACATTGTATGTGGCAGTTAAGAAATGACAACTCAGAATGAGGTAGACTTCTCTCTTATGTGATCAGCTTGCTATGCCTTCAGTGAGTCCATGAAATTTTGCATTTTATAGGCTGAGCTTCCCACTGGCAGCAACTGAAGCAGTTCATTATGCACATCTGTCATGTGACCCACTTCATCAACCAAATGGAACTGAGAGAATAAGTCACCCTAACAAGATCCTTCAGTACACTCTTAAAAACTACTTACAGATGTACTCTTCCTCCGAAGGGGTACAATGAGTTTCCTTGTACTGTGCCACATGATACAGGAAATGCATTATCCCCACACAGATTCAGGACGACCAGGAGGAAGCAGATGAAAAGAAAGCAGCGCACAAAAGCACACACAGCTTTTGCAAAAGTCCTGAGAGGGGTTCATCCACCAATTTATGATAACAACAGATAAAATCCCAGGCCTGGGAAGCTCAGTTCATTACCAATGCTAATGTCCACGCGGGGAAAGGAAACCGCATCAGCATTCAGCATCCACACAAACCCTGCTAATGCTTTTTATTTATGTTGTCACTGAGTCCCCTCAGCAGTGTGCCAGATCTCTATTTGTGTTGTGACTTCAGCTACTTTATGTGCCTTTGTGACTAACTATGTACCCACAGGCGATGTGTGCTTTCCCACTGTGTCGGCTGAGATAAACAGCCGCACTTCTGATCTTGAATCAGGAACCATTTTATTCACATTCAGATCAGGTAGAATGAATGTTTTCGTAGGTGAGTCCAAGATTAGATTCACCTGCCATTGTTAAATCTTTCTAATTCAGTTGAAGCGATCAACTTATCATTCAGTCAGCCAATAAATATTTATTGAATATTTACCATGCTCTAGGCATTGTTTTAGGCACTAGAGATTAATAGTGAACAGAGTCCTACCATCATAGAAATTACATTCTAGGTGGAAACAGGGGAGACAGTAAACAAATAAGTATGTAATGTGTCAGCCAGGGTAGACTAGGTTTTTTTTATAGCAATAAACATCCCAATGTATCAGTGGCTTAAGGCAATATCATTTATTTCTCACCGGACACCCCATGCTCATTGCAGGTCAGCTGGGGGCTGTGCTCTGTGCAGCTTTACCCTGGGACCCAGACCGTCTGGTGTATGGCTCATCTTGATGGCAGAGGGAGAAGACAGAGTGGCCAATCACACACTGGCTCTTAAAGCTTATGCCTGAAAGTGACACAGGACACTTCTATTCACATGTCACAGGGCAAGCAAGTCACATGGCTGCACCCAACTTCAAAAGGTGAGGAAGTATACTCATACCATGTGTTTGGGAAAGTTGGACACACCTGGTGAGCAGAACTGTCCCAGATGATGATGATTGCTATGACAAAAAAAGCCAGGTCAGCCCTGGCTGGTGTAGCTCAGTGGACTGAGCACAGGCTGCAAACCAAAGGGTCACTGATTCGATTCCCAGTCAGGGCACATGCCTGGGTTGCAGGCCAGGTCCCCAGTGGGGGCCACATTAGAGGCAACCACACATTGATGTTTCTCTCCCTCTCTTTCTCCCTCCCTTACCTTCTGTCTAAAAATGAATAAAATAAAATCTTAAAACAAACAAAAAAAACTACACACACAAAAAAAAAAGAAAAAGAAAAAAGCCAGGTGAAGGAGATGGTGCCTAGGTAGGTGGTTTCTCCTTGACATTGATGGTCAGGAGTGGTCTCTCTGGTAAGATGACATTTGAGAAGAGACTTCAGGGGTGAGAGAGAGGGCCATTGGATGGGGGCAGGGCAACTTCCTGCAGAAGACAGAGCAAGGGAAATGTGTGCCTGGCATGTCTGAGGAACGGCAAGGAAGTCAAGGTGGCTAAAGTGGAGTGAGCAAGGGGAAAGCTGTAGAAAATGAGACTGGAAAGGTAACAGAGCTGTGGGGCACAAGGGCCGTGGCCATTGTAGATTCCTGTGTAAGACAGACTCCGAGTCAGATTTTCAAAGAATCCTTGTGGGTGCTTTGTGGGAAATATACCAGGGGGCAAGGCTGAAGCAGGGAGTAGTCAAGAGGCTCCTTTGATAATCCAAGTGAGGTAAGAGAGGGGCAGTGGTCAGGTTGTGGATATAGTTTGAGAGCAGAACCAACAGAATTTTCCGATGTATACATGTAAGAGAAAGAGAGGGTTCAAGGATGACTTCCAATGTTTGTTTCTTCTCGTAATCCCTGGATATGCCTAAGGACTGCTTCATATGATGTTTGAGAATCTTCGAACTTGGCAACGTCGTTACAGCATATAACCTCCCTACCAGTGAGTACAGGGTTGGACAGCCAAGTGGGGATGTGGATGCTGAGCCGTCAGCTGGGTTCATGCCCCCGCTAAGGGACTATGGCCCCACATTAGCCTTATATCTGGTCTCTCTTAGGTTTATGATCCAAGTTAATTTGTATCACCAGAGAAATGAGATTCATAATTACAAGCAATGTAGGAGCTGTGAACTGAGTCACCCCAACCTCATCCACCCCTCCATTCATTTGTGAACGTCAGATGTCACTCCCAAGGAACCCAGCTATTACAGTACGAAGTTTACCCTGCATGGATGCAAGGACAGTGATGTGTCACCTCCAATTCTCCTGGAAATTGGTTGACTAGAAATCTTAATAAATATAGCCCGGCTGGTGTAGCTCAGTGGATTGAGCGCGGGCTGGGAACCAGAGGGTCCCAGTTCGATTCCCAGTCGGGGTACATGCCTGGGTTGCGGGCCAGGTCCCCAATGAGGGCCATGTGAAAGGCAACCATACATTGCTCTTTCTCCCCTTCCTTCTCCTCTCTCTGAAAGTAACTAAATAAAATCTTAAAAAAAAAAAAAAGAATCTTCTTAAAAAACAAAGAAATCTTAATAAATACAATAAAGCAACATAAATAGTGTGTCCCCTCTTTCTGCTCACCCTATGTCTCTGTGACGTCACTCTCCCCATCACCACCACCTGGTAAATGGCTGCCGGGCCTTCTCTTAGGTCCTCTCCCACACAGCCGAGCAGGATGAATGAAAAGTTTGTCAACTACCATAAGCTAATAAATAAATAAAGGCCAGTGCTGCTTTTAAAAGCTATATTTTGGGGGCATTTGTACTCAGAAACATTTCTTCATTCAACAAATCTTCTTGAACTCCTGGTATGTGCCAGGTACTCTTCAAGCACTGGAGACCCAACCATGAATAGACTATATAAATAACACATATTGTTGAAAACTGGGAAAGTGTAGAAAAGAGCATTAGGAGGAGATGAAATTTCCTCTAATTCACAACTGAAACATAACTGCTACTAACATTTTTTTCGCCCAGTCTTTTTCTAAGCATATATATTCTTCCTTCCTGATTTTTGAATATAGTATGCACCTTTGGACTTATACTACACATTTTTTCTTTACAAATTTTTCTTATAAAAATAAATCATAGCAGATGCTCAGTAATATTGGTTGAATGAATGAATGATAGAAACTTAATAAATTACAGAGAAGCAAAAATTTTTGAATGAAAATCAGCAACAATATCACTTCTAAGAGATAGTATCACTATTAATAGTTTGGGTTGTTCAATATGGTTTTGAACAATCAGCATATTTTTACATTGCTCCACAACAAATGGTTTACTTTTTAAATGACAACTTTCTCTTTTTTCGCCCCCCTAATTTCAAAAGCAATATGCCATGGTGGATATTTTGGAAAATACTGGAAACTACAAAGGGAAAAACTAAAAGTCATTTGTAGTCCCACTATCCAGGGACTACTGCTACTAACAGGTTGGGCATTCTTTCCCAGTCTTCTCTCTGAGCAGGTCAATAGGTTAGTTAAGAACCTGGGCAAGTCACTCAGCCTCTGTGAGCCTCAGATTCCTCCTCTGCAAAATGAAACTAGTAAGACCCACTTTGTAAGACTGGTGTGACGTTTAATCAGGTAAAGGACACAAACTGCGCGCTCCAGCATCTGACCCGTAGTAAGTGCTCCATCTGGGAACACTCATGGTTGTGCAGCCTGGTCGTACAGCAGGTCATACTTTGTACACGTTTTTCATCTTTTTAAAACTTAATATCGTTACATTTTAAATTATGAGACAATCTCAAAGTTTGAGAAAAGTTGCAAGTAAAGTACCAAGACTTTTTCTCCCCCAAAACCGTTTGAAAGGAAGCGGCTGATGATTCCCCCTATCGCTCCCGAGTATCTTAGTGAGCACTTCCTCAAACAGAGATGTTCCCCTACGTAACTCCAGTCCGAACAGCAAAACTAGGAAGTTAACATTGATATATTGGAGTCTAATCCTCAGATTTCAGTCAAGTTTCTCCCTGGCCCCATAATCTACTTTATAGCAAAATGATTCCAGTTCAGAGCCGCACCATGCAATTATTTCTCGTCTCCTGAGTCTCCTTCAGTCTGAATAGTTCCTCTGTCTTTCTTTGACTCTCAGATCCTTGACACTTGAAGAATATAGGGCAGTCCTTTGGTAGAATGGCCCTCAATTTGTGTTTGTTTGATGTTTCCTCGTGATTGAGTTACCTGTCTTCGTAGGAATATCACATGCTATGTTTATCAGGAATATCAGGTGCTCTGTTATCAGGTAGCACACCTGCTTTGGCTGCAGCAACGGGTGCTGGACTACCTCTTTACACAGACACCCCCTCAGCCCGGGGGTGTCCTGAAATCCCAGGCTAGTCTGCTTCTCCGCAGCGGTACCCTCTTTAGCCTGCCTGGTCTCCAGCACTCCACAGTAGGCTGTTCTTTTACAAGAATACTCTCCTCACCCCATGTGGGCTCTGAAACCCCATGCTAGGCTGCCCTCCATCCCCAACCCACTTGGGATTCAACACTCTGCACTAAGCCATCCTCCCAGTCTGCTTAGGTTCTGACCCTGAGCCAAGTGGACGCTCTGCAGCGATGTCCCCTTCCATCCGTCCTGTTTGGGCCTGACACCCGCGCAGCCCTTTCTCACGTAGGTGCCCTTCTCATCCCATTATTCTGCGTTCTCATTCTTTAAAGACTTGTGTATATGAGCTTTTCCTCAAACTACAGCAGTCTATGTACCTGTTATTGACAGCCTATTAGTAATAATGTGTTTCCATTTCAACGATAATCTAAAAAATGTAATAAAATATAAGTTTATCTGGCTTACCTAGGGTGTTCATATTATAACCACATACTCTGAGTGTTCGTGCTTTGTGCTTAAAGTCGATGTGGCACCAAATGATAGTTGATAGTTGATGTGGCAATGCTTAACTTTTAATATATTGGTAGTTTTCTTTCTCTTAGATTTACTGTCTTAGCAACTTTCACATAGGTAACACCGTATTATTAACTCTAGTCACTGTGCTATGCGTTACAGCGTTGGCAGTCTTTAGGTGGGTGTTCCTGGTATCGACATAAGAAAAACATCTTGCCTACTGTTTGATAAAGGTCATATTGAATTACCTTCCAAGTTATAAAGCTAAAACTGTTCTTTTTCAATGATATGGTAAGATGTGATGAAAGTTTAACTGCTTAATTTATTTAATAAATTAATTTTGATTTTCTAGCGTAAAAATAATCACGCTGCTTTAATTGGCAGTGACTACTGAGAAAAGAGCCAAGCCAACCGAATACGGAAATGACAGCTTCATGCAAAGCGAAGGCCGACGACTCACGGTGCCCATCTACATGGAGTTGTGCAGCTCACAGCAGTTTAAACAGAGGAAAAGGGCGAGAGAACAGTCATTGCAGGTCTCATGGCAGCGCAGGCTGAACTCAGAAGAAACTAGGCAAAGTAGTCACTTTCTTCAGGTCATAAGCAGAGGTATTTGATTCTGTGTTTACATGAAATACCACTTTGCAAATATTCTCCATTGAGAACTTTGTGTTAGAAGCTTTAAAACATTATTTATCAATATTATATTTTGGAGAGCACTATTTTAAAGTCAGTTGGACCAATTAAAATAATCAACTGATGGTTTCAAATGAGTAAACTGATAGGAGGAAAAAATTATAATGATAATAACTGTGATTCAGATAACTGTCTATCATGCCCCAAATCAAATATCTAAGTCAACAATTGAAACAGAAAATACATAAAAGCATCTTATTATGCTTTTCTAATTAGGTGTATAAATTGTAATTAAACCCAACATTGGCTTTAGTTTCAGAAAATGTTACCACATTTACACTGTTGATATTCTTTATTTGAATTTATCTGATGTTTTGTTTTTATTTGATTTGTAATTTTGATTGGTTGTTATAGTTTTTTTAAATGGTAGTAGAAAACACAACATAAAACTTACCACTTCCGAACAAGATGGAGGTGTAGGCAGATACATGTTGCCTCCTTGCACAACCAAAAGAACAACAAATTTAAAAACAAAAAAAACAACCAGAGCTGCCAGAAAATCAAACTGTGTGGAAGTTCGATAGCCAAGGAGTTAAAGAAAAACATTCATCCAGACCTGTAGGAGGGGTGGAGACGGGCAGCTGGGAGGAGAGGACTCCCAGCAAGGTGGCCGGGGGACCAGGACAAGCGAGGCGGCAGCTGGTGGAGTGGGCAGTCACACATTTGCGTGCAGATAAACTGGGAGGAACAACTGGGGAGCAAGACAGACCACACAACCTACCGTTCCAGTGTGGGGAAATAAAGCCTCAAAGTCTCTGACTGAAAACAGCTGTGGAGGTTGAGGAGGCAGTGGGAGAAATGCCCAGCCTCACAGGAGAGTTCGTTGGAGAGACCCACAGGATCCTAGAAATACACAAGCCCACCCACCTGGGAATCAGCACCAGAAGGGCCAGTTTGCTTGTGGGTAGTGGAGGAAATGACTGAAAGCCGGCAGAGAGCTGAACAAGCACCAGTGTTCTCTCAGGCTCCGCCCCCACAGACAGCGTCACAACAGAGCGATGTGGGTTGCTCCACCCTGGTGAACACCTAAGGGGCTGCACCCTCAACAGGCATACCAAGACAAAAAAAATGACCCAAATCAAAGAACAGATCAAAGCTCCAGAAAAAATACAACTAATTGAGGAAGAGATAGCCAACCTATCAGATGCAGGGTTCAAAACACTGGTAATCAGAATGCTCATAGAAATGGTTGAGTATGGTTGCAAAATAGAGGAAAAAGTGAAAGCTATGAAATAAAGGAAAATGTACAGGGAACCAACAGTGAAGGGAAGAAAAGTTGGACTCACATCAACGGTTTGGACCAGAAGGAAGAAAGAAACATTCAACCAGAACAGAATAAAGCAACAAGAATTCAAAAAAATGAGGAGAAGCTTAGGAACCTCCAGGACACCTTTAAACATTCCAACATCTGAATCATAGGGGTACCAGAAGGAGAAGAGGAAGAGCAAGAAATTGAAAACTTATTTGAAAAACTAATGAAGGAGAACTTCCCCAATCTGGCAAAGGAAATAGACTTCCAGGAAGTCCAGGAAACTCAGAGAGTCCCAAAGAAGTTGGACCCAAAGAGGAACACACCAAGGCACATCATAATTACATTAGCCGAGATTAAAGATAAGGAGAGAATCTTCAAAGCAGCAAGAGAAAAGGAGACAGTTACCTACAAAGGAGTTCCCATAAGACGGTCAGCTGATTTCTCAAAAGAAACCTTACAGGCAAGAAGGGGTTGGAAAGAAGTATTCCAAGTTATGAAAGGCAAGGACCTACATCCAAGATGACTCTATCCAGCAAAGCTATCATTTCGAATGGAAGGGCAGATAAAGTGCTTCCCAGATAAGGTCAAGTTAAAGGAGTTCATCATCACCAAGCCCTTGCTCTATGAAATGTTAAAGGGACTTACCTAAGAAAAAGAAGATCAAAACTATGAACAGTAAAATGATAACAAACTCACAACTATCAACAACTGAACCCCAAAACAAAAACAAACTAAGCAAGCAACCAGAACAGGAAAAGGATCACAGAAATGGAAATCACATGGAAAGTTATCAGCAGGGAGGAGGAGGAGGTAGAATGGGGGAAAAGGTACAGGGAATAAGAAGCATAAATGGTAGGTACAAAATAGACGGGAGAGGTTTAGAATAATATAGGAAATGAAGAAGCCAAACAGCTTATATGTATGACCCATGGACATGAACTAAGGCGGGGAATGCGGGTGGGGAATGAGTGCAGGGCAGAGGGGAATGAAGGGGGAAAGTGGGACAACTGTAATAGCATAATCAATAAAATATAGTTAAAAAAACTTACCACTGTAACCATTTTTAAGTGCGCAGTGTGGTAGTGACATATAGTCAGTCACATTGCTGCGCAGCAAATCTCTAGAACATTTTCATTTTGTGTTCTTATAGTTTTTAATGAGCTGTAAGCATAAAGTACTTATACCTAGTTATAGCTAGTTTTGTACATATTTAAGGAATAATACAATGAAAATTACTTAAGTTAACATGAAGGAAGTTTCAAGAGAACCTGTTTCCTTTTGAAAACAAAAAAGAGATTTGAGAAACACTAACGGGTATGGTAACTCTCAATTTAAATGTTTGCTTAACCAGCACTCCCCACTTTCCTCCGTGGCTAGATAGTTCAGAGTGGGTTGTGTTGGTGATGATAGTGATACCTCATTTTTTTGGAAAAACAGAGCTAGAGAAGAGCAGAGCAGTTTCACCAACCGAAATCCAAAATTTCCTTTTTTTAATAGTAGCTATAATATGAACACAATAATGCTTTTCAAATGACTTTTCTAAATACCTTTAAATCCAATTTTTGAGACCCCATTGTGAATTGCACAAGTTACTTTCCTTTCAAGTCAAACATCTTTGCTAAGTTTGGTACGTTCTACTTTTAATCATCCCAGCCAGCGCTGCTGGGAGTCTCACTCCGTTGTGGCGAGGGTGAGGGCAGGCAGAGGGCTGTCTCCAGGTGCCGCGACTGCTCTGTGAGTCGGTGCAGCCTCGCCCAGGCCTTAGTAAGGAGGCAGACTATACGGATCAGCTCCACTGAAA
Source organism: Micronycteris hirsuta (assembly GCA_004026765.1). Classification (NCBI taxonomy): domain Eukaryota; kingdom Metazoa; phylum Chordata; class Mammalia; order Chiroptera; family Phyllostomidae; genus Micronycteris; species Micronycteris hirsuta. Next base: position 163,926 of record PVJI01000549.1, read on the forward strand.
AACCAGACGGGAGTGCTAAGCTTAAAAGCTTAGGCGTTGACCTCTCCCCAAGGCCTCATTTTTTAATGAAAAATTTTTTTTGGTTAGGATTTGTTAGTTGCCCTTTTGGAAATAAGAAAATATTCAAAGTCCCCATAAATAATTACTAATTGTGAGGTAGAAAGCGAGAAGGAAAAGGCAAGAAAGGAAGGAACATTTTTGAGTATCTACTACTTACCAGGCATGATCCTGGCTTTCTCTCACATATCTTACCTTATTCTGTCAGCCTCCCTGGGAGGCAGTCCGTCCTTCGCCTTATGGCTGAGACTCTGGGAGGTGAAGCGATGTGCCTAAGGCCACACAACTTCTAAGTAAGTGAACTGGGATTCATACCCGGGTTTGTCTGATTACCAAGCTGCACCGCATGCATGAGTGAGAAACATGCTAGGACACATCACAGACTCAACTTGGTCAGCGTTTTCTGACACAGATTTTGTTTGGGGAAATTGGACAATGCCAATATTCATTCATGGAGAGTGTATCTTTGCCTTTTGCAGCAAATTATCACTTTCTGCTTTCTTGCTCAATTATTTGTATGTTTAGCTGACAGGCTCAACTTCAAACATTCTCCACGCCCTACTTAGCAGAGTGCAGAAATCTATTTGTTCTCTCCCAGCAGATCCCAGCACTGGCCAGTTTTCTGTTCTGCAGATGATGAGGTTGCAGTGTGACAAGCACATTCTTACCTGCCCCCTTGCAGCAATGTTGTCTGGCCCTTCTTGAGGCATGGAGCTAGGCTGTTCTTTAGAAAGGGCTGATATTTGCCCCGAGGGCTGCGTAATCATTTATTGGTTTAATATGCATGCTCTGCATGCTTTTTCATACTTCCCCATTTCTTACATTCTGTCTCCTAATCTCAGATCTCATTTACATGGTGATTTATCGGTAGTGTGAATATTATAATCTAAAAGGTATATATGGGAAGGAGAAGTGAGCAGTCTTATGTTTATGAGGAGAAACCTCCAGTCATCTGCCTCCTTGAAGATCTGACCTTGAAACTGCATAAATGCCAGCTCAGTCCTAAGTCATCCTGAGGGTCAGGGAAAAGGGATCCACTGGCCCACTTGCTTAGCATTTACTGTATGCTGCCTTGGGTTCGATCTTTTCATATGTTGTGCCCTGTCTCCCCAGCTAGAGTTTAAGCAACTGGAAAGCAACAGCATGTATCACTCCTCTTTGTGCCAAGCATAGTACCTGGTACATAGTAGGCTTTTAATAAGTGATTGGAGATTGGTTGCTGACTATAACTGCTGCTTAACTCACTCTGTAACCATTCTGAGAGTAGTTTTTGAATGACAGTTTCATTAGAAATGGCAGCATGATGGGACCAGAATTTTCATGCTCACCCTGAGTGGCAGGGACCTCTACCTGTGTCTTTTATCAACAGACCTGGTTTGAATCTTGGATTTTTAAAAACCTGCATGTGGAAAGGCCCTGCCCACTTACTTGGGGATGTCCCCATCTTAAGGTGAACTCACAGCATGGTTTCACGCTTGATCTCCGTGATACTATTTCTCCTGGTTGGGTTAATTCAGGAAACCCTTTTCCCCAGTGACACCAGAGATACAATTAGTTCTCTAGGCAGCCATTTTTTTTTCTTTTTAGGATCAGAGTTAAGGTGATGTGTGAAGGGGCATCCAGGGTGTCCTCTGGGAGGCGAGGGCTCCGCGAGAGTGGCCTGGGGGGTGGTGCTGGGCAGAGGAAAGAAGCACAGACAGAAGGAGGGGAGGGGTTTGCAGAACATTAACTGCTGCGCATGAGGTCTGCCTCGCGCTGGCTGGCCCCCGCTGCGCAAGTTCTCTTCAATTCGCTTGTTTGGCCACAACCCAGTTCAGAATCATCTGTGTTCTAGGAGCTCATTGTGAGTGAGCATCTTGTTTTGACAACCAATTTGAAGTCAGAGTGGAAGAAGTTTTCCTGTAGACACAAAGAAGAACAATGAAAATACGCCTATCCTACTTTATCATTATTTTTGACCTTGCAACAATAAAAAGTAAATGCTTCTTTTTCACTTGGGAGGATTGTTTAAACCCTCCACATTTTGTGTACGTTTCAGACACGAGAATCTACCACCCCAGGACCCAGTTGAGAGGCATTTAAAGCTCAGGAAAACAGCAGTTCTCTGCAAGATTCTGAGTAACTGAACTTTGTAGATAACAAATCGGAAGAGAGAATCAGTTAATCCGTGAACTCCAGGGACCCTTTCCCAGATAACACAGGATGCTGAAAATTGGTCAGGTCCCAGCAACCCCTAAACACAATTCTTCTCCCCTTGGAAGAACACACCTCCCATGGGAGAGCCTGGCCTTACCATACACCTGGATGAATGAGTGAACAAGAGGCTTTCTGTTGGAGGACATCGCCTGGAAAGTGCAAAGGCCAGACAGGTACCTGCAGCCCAGCTGCTGCTCAGTGACGAGGCCGGCAGCCAAGCCCAGTGCCAGCTTTTCAAAAGCAACCCTTTTGATAACACTGATTACCTTTCCATTGCTAGAGCCTTGGGCTGATTGAGCAGCAGCCAACCTCTCTGGGTAACAAAGAGGAGGGGAAAGTAATCCAAACACAGGTTTTATTATAAAAACCAGGGAGTGAGAGAAGTATGTTTATTCTGTAAGATAACACACCTGCTCAGTGCCCGGGAGGCTCATTTCCATCAGTTGCCATGGCAAACTCGTTATACTTCAAGGCCATGTGGCTTTGTTTCCTTTCGAGATCTGGTCCTTGTCCTACCTTTTCTAACAACTCCAACACAATGACATGGACGCCTGTGACAGCATAATTGATTTCTCCTTCCCTCTATCAACGGTTCCCATTTGTTCTGTGCAGGACTGAGGCTGCCTCCTCCTTTGAACTCCTAGCTAACCATGAAGGCATGCTTCAGAGAGCCGTCCTCATTAACATTCCAGGTCCCTCTTCCCTGTCAGCCATAAACAAGCCCTGCATCAATGGCCTCTGTCCTTCCAGACTTACAAATGAGTGGCTCAGTTCCACGTTTTGCTGCTGATCCAGGTGCCCAGGCGGACAACGTGGGGCTAAGAAGCACGCAGGAGAAACTAAAAATAGAGCAGCAGTTTTGGATGCATACCAGAGCAGCTACTTCATCTCAACTTACTTTGCACACTAAGCCTAATGGGATCCATCAGGCATGAGTTCATTCTCTCTCTCTCTCTCTTTCTCTCTTTCCTCCCTACCTCCCTCTCCTCTGTCTCCCCAGCTGCCATCATTGCCTTCCTGGTGAAGGGAGCAAAGGGAGGTCAGGCAGGGGACAAGAAATGTGTGTCCTTGAGGTTTTAGTTTGCAAGTCCTGGGAGATGTGGGGACTGCAATTACTCTCTCCATAGGCATATTTCTAGAAAACAACAGGCAAGCCCAGAACATGGTTACTTTTGCCCAGGTATGCTCCGGTCCAGGACTTTCATTGTTTAGCCAAGGCTCAAATATCACACTTCCTAAACACTGGGGTAGGTATGACCTAGACCCATCTCATACACTCCTTGAAAGGTAAGTAGGGAATGAAACAGCACTGTGTGTTCCTCTTAAAGCCTGCTTGGCTTGAGACTAAGAATTTGGGAGCAAGTGCACAGTCATAGACAGACGGGCTGTGGAACCCGAGGGTGGGCTGGGTGCAGATGACTGCCCAGGGTGTGTGAACGCCTTCCACCAAGTGTACTGTGATTCTCTCTGAAAGCCTTTTCCACTAGAAAAATGGAACAAATACGTATGACTTTGGGAACATGCTATCTTGCCTGGGCACCAGGTCTCCCTGAATGCCAGCTATATTGACTGAGCTAGGCTCCTCTGTGTTGCTGATATGCCTCCTGATAGAAGGCGCCCTTCCTGCAGCCTCCCCCACCCAAAGGAGAGGTGGAGCGACCCATGCATTTCTCATTTCTTCATCTGGAAGGCAGGGCCGATGTTGCAAACAGCTACGTGTTATTCCATTCCAATAAGTGCCACCCTTGCGACATCAGAAATGTGAGGGGAAGATGAATAGAACATATGTCAAAATAAAAAGCTTTTTTATTGTTTTTGTTTTGGAGATTGGCCAGATAAAACTAAAAGAAATTGATCTGACTAGTAGCAGGTTTTGACTGTAAGCTTCAGGAAGCTGTCAAGGTCTTTTAAATTGTGCCTTGGTTTCCTATAATACCAGTACAAAATAAACATGTCGAGGTACTTCAAGAAAAGTCACACTCCGTATAATCACAGCAGTAATTAATTCCTGGAAGAATTTCCCACTGAACATGTTGCAACATGATCGTTTGATGCTCCAGCCACGAGAGGACAGCGGTGCCTCCTCCCTCAGGCCTCCTCGGTCCACGAGGCTCAGTGCACCTCTGGGAGGTACTGGGTCAGTTGTTGAACAAATCCACCATCAAAACCCAGAAAGCTTTCTATGTTCACCAAATAACTGTCTGCAGACTGGAAACCAAGATGTCTAGGTTCTAGCACGACTTTGGACAAAGCCACGGTTTCTGAGGTCCCCAATTTCTCACTCAGAGAACAAGAGGGCAGATGTGCAGGATTTCTAGGCTCTTTCCCAGACTGGAAATTCTATGACAGAAATAAATGATAGGGGAATTAAATTGATTTTGGTGCTTTTCCCCCCCTTGCTAGTTCATTCTTTATCCCTTTTACGGAATTCTTCATCTCCAGAATGTCTACTTGGTTCTTTATTACAGTTTCAATGTCTTTGGTAAGTACTCGTTTTGGTTCACTGATTTCTGCTTCTGAGTTCGTCAAACTGCCTCTCTGTGTTCCTTGTATTGGAACTTGTTGAGTTTTTTCAGGACAGCAGTCTTGAATTCTGTCATTCAAATCACCTATTTCTAGGTCTTTAAACATTTATGTCCTGGAGACGTTTTCATCTTCTTTCTGAGCTGCCTCATGACCTTGGCTGTTTGTGGTATTTGGTGGATCCCTTCTCTGCCCATCTATGCGTGAGTGACAAGTGGTTGTACTTCTTGAGCTGCTCTGGCTTTCCCGATCTCTGTGGTTTTGTGCTTTTTCTCCTGCCTGGTTTTTATTTATTTGGTTGGTGGGCTCATTTAGAGCTATTTTCTTGAAAACTAGTGTGCGATTCTTCAGGACAAGTGGCACTGCTACTTTGTGATATTTTCCCACAGTCTAACCTTCCTTGTCTTTTCAGTTGCCCCTGGGAGGTGGGTCTCACTGATTCTTCTTGGCTCATTAAGAAGAAACAGAAAGATCCTGTGTTTTGAGAGACTCTTTCTGGATCATTTCCCAGTGATCACAGGACTTTGTCATCCATTTGGCAAAGGTGACGATGACAGCGGGTGTTTGGCAAAGTGGAAGAGATGGCTGATGAAATGGCTCAGGTTAAGAAGAATGCTTGGCAAGACCATGAAACAAGGTCTGGAATGTTCAAAACAGATTTAATAGGAAAAAAAGAAAAGGCTTATCAACTACAATAATTTTTCTGAGCACTGAGCTGAGAAATAACTAGTCTGATACTTTGATTGTAACCGTGAACTGAGATGTCTTTGAACAATAGGGAAGTGAAATTAAATGAAGCTGGCAGACATTTTGAAACCAGTCACTGAAATTAAAAATTATATTTTAAATATTAAGTTAGTCACTAAATACTAGACAAGAATCTAACCCTGCATTTGGCACACGTCATCCCTAAAATCAGGCGAGGTCTGAATAAAGCCAGAGGCTAAGGAGTTATTTTTACAGAGTCAGCCGTACCCCCTCTCTACCCTGGAAACACCTACAGATGGATGCACACGGACCAGGACAATGTCTAAGTGGATCAAGCATTGATCTTGGCGTCAGTGCTCTGAGACTGTTGCTAAAATTCCTTTGATGTCTGTGGTCATCAGATTTCACAGCAACGTCAGGGGTCACCTTTCATCTCCTGGCCAGGTGTCACGTGGGCAGGAGCACATGCACTTCGGTTGTTTTGCTACCAGCTGCCACGCTTTAATGACTGTCTGTGGAGCACCGGGGACCGTCCCTCGTGGTTTACCTGGGGCCGCAGCAGTGGCTGAGCGCTCAGCAGTCTCTGAAGGGAGGAAGGACTAATAGCATCACATTATTAAAGTTTTGAGGACTAGAAACACTTCCGAGAACTAATTGCTGATGTCATTCTATTTATAACTGTGTGTAGAGTCCTTAATGATGCTAACTTTTCTGGGCAAAAAAGATAAGAAAAAGAGAGGGAGAAGATAAAGGTACTTGTTATTGAATCTTACAAATGAGTATTCAAAGTATACCAGCTTTTCTTTTCTTTTCTTTTTTTTTTTTAAAAACAAAGACATCGCCCTGGCTGGTATAGCTCGGTGGATTGAGCATGGGCTGGGAACCAAAGGGTCCTGGTTCGATTCCCAGTCGGGGCACATGCCTGGGTTGCAGGCCAGGTCCCCAGTGAGGGCCACGTGAGAGGCAACCATACATTGCTGTTTCTCTCCCTCTCTGTCTCCCTCCCTTCCCCTCTCTCTAAAAAAATAAAATAAATAAAATCTTTGAAAATAAAATAAAAACAAAGACATCCATCTTACTCTGTAGATATCTAGGTTATAATGTAAATGTAACTAGTGTTCTTTACATTTCATTAGTAAAGTTCCTTATTTATAGCTGAGAAGTATGTGTCTTCCCTCTGGTGACATGTAAGGGTTGAGTTACCTCACAGTACAGTTGAGCCTTGTTTCAGAGGTTAGGTAGACAAGGGAAGCAGCAGGTTTCACTCCCAGAAACTCTTCATATTGGCTTATTCATCTTGGGCCATAATTAAAGTCATCCCTCCTTGTTCTATATTGTAGAATGTATTTTTATATATTTATATGTATTTATATTTTGGGGTTTTTTTGTGGACCAGATGAGCAAGATATGCATTTTTCCCTAAAATTATTAAGTGAGGATATTGTTGGAAAGATTTTAAAACACTGGAAGAAAATGTCTCTGTTAAGAAAATGTAATTTCATCCCCAGCAAAATGTAATTATGAAAATGAAAACTCAGTCATTCCCAAAGAGAATTTAGATCTTAGAACTTAAATCTTTTAAGGTCATCAAAGATACTTTTTTGTCCATGTCATTTTATAAACGAGTCTCTGGAGTTTTGAAGAGGTGAAAGGACTTGCTTAAGGTCACACAGCTAGTGAGTGATAGAACCAAGACTAGAAAACAGATCTCCCAAGCCATGATGCTAGCCTGCTTTATACATCCTCTGTCACTTCATGTAATACACAAATATTTTCACGCATGTCACCAGACCCCAAGGACTATGATTCCAGTGAGAATCACAGTCATGTGTTGTGCAAAGCTGATCTATTTAAAAGTGCTACTAAAAGAATAAAGCTTCCAAGATTATGTTAAAGGGATTGTTTATCTGACTTGAATCTTTTAATACAAAATAGTCTGTTAGATTTACCTAATATTACATCTAAAAAGCTTTATTGATGTCCCCAGAAGCAACTGTCCATATTGTTATAAATTAATATGTATCTACCTCCTTTGAGATAAGTGAAACACACTGTTACAAAAGAGAAACATTTTATTATATGTACATGAATCCTCTTGGTCTGAGGCCACACAAGTGTCTGGCTAACACATAAAAGTGGCCTTAAGCAATGGCAGGGCATTTGTGCTCATTTACATGTATTGCAGCATCACTCATGCGATCTCCTTGCTGAGCAGTGAGAGGCCCGGACTGGACAGTCACACTGGGAGGAGGAGCAGGCAGTGCATCTAAGCAGCAGGGAGTGCAGAGCAGCCGGGGCCTCCACGTCGAAGACACAGTCCGTGGAGGTCTCGGGCGGGGGTGAGCATACTGTGCAGAACAGGTTTTCTGGGGTTGGAGGGCCCCTCAGGGAGGGACTGAGAACAAACAGCCGTGAATGCTGCCAACCAGCCTCAGCTAGAAGAGTCCTTGTCAGAACAGGGCCCCAGCTATGGCACGGCCCTGGTGATCTGGGGACAGCGGGTGTCACAAGGGAACCACCTGAAGGGTGGGCAGAGGCCCCCGCGGAGGAGCCACATACTCTTCCTCCCTGAGCAGTCGCAACAGGATGTTCTTTTTATTCTTGGGCCAGCTGTAGATGTGAGTGTTCTGAAGCCAGGTGGGCACATGCTCCTGTGGGGGAGAGAAGGACAGGAGCAAAGGCCATGAGAGGAGACCCTGGATTCCAGATCCCAGACTCGGTTCCCAAACACCTACGGCTTTCTCTTCAGGGGCGTTTCCTACTAAAGATCCAGGAAGTTGCGCTGCTTCGCTTTTGGAAGGGGGTTAGCCTGTGACACGCTCTTGGCTTCGGGTGCGAGCTGTACATCTCATTATGGAAACCACATGTGCGCAGCGTTTTCTGTCAGTCTCCCGGGCTACCTGCCCTTTGCATTTCAATGTGCTTTTCACCACCCTCACATAAAAGGGGTAGGACTGAGGTCACGGAGAGTGATGCGAATTCCCCTGTGATTTGGAAAGAAGTATGCCAAGGCTGTGGGCTTAATCTAATTCATTATCCTTTCCCTCCAGCCACAGATCTGGCTTGCAGTGGGAGGAGCAGCCCAGCAGCCCTCAGTTACCAGCAGAGGCAGAAACTGTGAGCTGCAGATTGGGGGAGATGCAATTTCAGACTGCCCTCATGGAGTGGCCATTCTGTTGGGGGAAGACAGACAGCAAATAAATAAAATGTAGAGTGTGTTCGGTGGTGATGCACGCCACAGAGAAAAATAAAACAGAGAAAGGGGATAGGCAGTGCTGGAGCCAGGATGTATGGTGTACAGTTTTACACAGGGCGTTGAGGAGAAGAGGTGGCAGGCAAGCTTTAAAGAGTTCTGGTCCAGGCAGGGAGAAGAGTCAGGGCCAAGGCACCGAGGTGGGATCGTGCTTGGCCTGTTCGAGAAGCAGCAGTGTGGCTAAAGAAGAGCAGGGGCGGGGTCTGGGAGTAGAACGGGCTGTGTCACACAGGGCCTCGCAGGTTTCCCTGAGTAGGTGGCAGTCCTTTGGGCACTGTGGGATGAGCGTCGAAGTGGCCCCTGCTATGTGCCAGGCATCATGCAGGGTCCTGATGACACCCAAATGAAAAAGACACAGTTACTGCCTTGAACAGTTAATCGTCTCATGAGGGAGTCAAAATATACAGAAAAAGAAACTAGTTTCCAGGCAATGGTATACCCAGGGGCAGGCGGTGGGAGCAGTCTGCCCCGAGCACAGGCAACAAAGGAAATGTCTGAAGAAGTTTTAAAAACATCAATAAAACCAACTAAAAGTTAGTCAGCTTTTTCTGTCACCATGCTCTAGTCATCCTAGACAATTACTGCCAGTGCCTGCACTCCAACCACCGACAGTTGAATCAAGGTCGGCACAGGGGGCTCGAGATCAGGAGAGGTGAGAGAGACCGGTAACCGAAGGAGAAGCAAGAGTTCACCAGACAGGCCGGTCAGGGCAGGGCATTGCCCGCAGAGAGAAAAGAGCGTGCAGAGGCACAGGAACATGAAAGAAAGGTGGATATGATCTTGTAGTCAGTGGGAAACCGTTACAAAACTTCTCAGCTGGACAGAGGTCGGAGCTCCATTTTGGATGTTCCTCTTTGACAGCGGGACAGAGGATGGGTCCGAGGGGGAGACAGAGAGGCCAGTAAGAAGATCTTTCAGTGAGAGCAATGAGCGCCCAGCTGGGCAAGGGGTGGGAAGGCATGCGATCGTGCAGGCCGTGAACTATGCAACCCCAGGTCCCCATTCACAGAACCCGGACCCTCCCTCTCCCAGGGCAGAAGTGTCAATGCAGTGCTGACATCTGGAAGCCTCCAGGGTGAAGCAGGGCCTGAGTTCAGGGTGCTGCGGCCCGACTCTCAAGACTTGTGCTACGCCACTGCCTTCCCTTTGCCAAGCCTGGTGCCTGGTCTCAAGTGGTTCTTTGGCCCCATGCCCCAAACCTGCTTGTACGCCCTTCTGGTGCAAAAACCCTCATATGAACAGAGCAAAGTTCACTTTGATAATTGTGTAGATTTAATTCCTGTATTCGACAGCTTTGAGAGCTGAACTAAGTGCAAGAAAATACTTCCATGGAGCAGCCAGCAAAAATGTACACATCTTGACTTTTATGTACAAGAGATAAGAAGTATCAGATGAACAGTCTCTTTTTTGCTCATAAGTTAAAACATAAGCGGCCTCGTTGTGTGTGACGGCTGTTTGAACAATTAGGACAGAGATGGTCTCTGAGATAATGCTCTCAGTTCAGGCTGCTGAACCCAGTGGTACAGCTTGTTTCTGCTAACACTGTTATCTCTAAGGAGTGATAAAGAGTTGACAAGGTTTTCCACTTAAAATCCCAGACAGCAAACAAAGCAAAGCTTGAATTCTAAGGGGTTTTTGTTTGTTTGTTTGTTTACCTTCTTAGCATTTGGGAAGAGCACAGGGATGAATCTGAAATTCATGCTTCCTTGTTTTATGAACTCAATCTGCATCTGGAACAGAACAAAGTCAAGGTTTAATTTCAGGACCAAAGGTGAAGAGTTTAATGGTACCTGCAATCATGTAAGTATGCCCACACCGCACTTTTATTCTGATTTTCTTTTTTGAGTGCCACACCCTTATAATCTGAAGCTCTCCCCATGACACGTCTGTGCCGTTCACTCATTCACCAATCATGTACTGAGGGCCTGCTCAAAGTCACAGTCTGTGCTAGACCGCGGGTTTCAAGCGTTAGTATACCTTTCAGGATCTGCTGAGCTGGTTCTCACAAGCCCACAAAAGCTGGATGTGTGCCTCTTCCCAATTCTGTGCTCAGGGACTTCACATTGCTAGCTAGAAATTGGCCGTGGTGAGAGTGTTTATTCCACGGAAATGGGCAGATGCCGTGAAGCAGGGTTTGGGGGCCGTGGGGGCGGCCAGTTTACTAGAATTCCGCTGATACAATGCTCATTCTCACAAAGCCAGCAGTCTAGCAAGCAGTCATACAGGCCAGTTACCAACCAGAGTGCAGTGTAAAATGCATGAAAAAACTGCTGCGGAAGCCTAAAATGGGGGCCATCTACTCTACATTGGTGCTTTGAAGGACAGTTACAAGGGAGGTGCCATTTGGATACTAGAAGGAGGAGTTGGTCAGGCAGGAAAAACGGGGAAGAGGGGAAGGACTTCTCAGCAGAGGGAAGAGCCTGAGCAAATGTCTGGAGGTGTGGAAACTATGTTAGAGGGTTGGGACCCGCTGGTAATGCCTTGCGGCTACATCGCAGGACGGGCCGGGGAGGGAGCAGAAGATGGAAGACGAGGCTGGGAGGTGTCTCCCAAGCTTGAGGTTTCCCACACCAGTTCCAATTGCTCTGACACTGCAGTGGCCCGAAGAGATTGAACTGCCAGGAACTCTATCAAAACCAGAATTTGCAATAGGAGAGGAGTCAGAGTTTTCCAAATCCCGTGACCAGCACCGAGTGTTCAGTCTTCTGATGACAGGGAGATGAGGAATTAGGAGTTCCTCACTATTTCACCTTCCAATTGATTTTTATTACGGAGCAGTCTCCATCGTGCATGGAATAAAAACAGGACCGAGCAGAACGTGACAGCGGCAATGAATTCACCAGAGAAACCCATCATAAACACACGCTGCTACACACTCATGCTTATTCACAAACACACACAAGTTATCCACAAGGTGTTTTCTCAGAAACACCTCCCTTTGAAAATCAGAGGACAACACCAAAATCATGTTGTTGGTTGTTTTTCATTGCCTTGGTGGGGAGAGAGAGACACAGAGAGAGAGACACACACACATACACAAAGAGAGAAACATCGATGGGTTGCCTCTTGTAAGTGCCCTGATAGGGGATCAAACCGAAAACCTAGGTATGTGCCCTGACTGGAAATCGACCCTGTGATCTTTCAGTTTATGGGACAATCTCCAACCAACACAGCCACACAGGCCAGGACCCAAAAGCATGTTTTAAAGTGACTTAAGTACTGGGCAACTAAAAGCACCCACCACATCAGTACAATGAAGGAAGGGCATAGTTTACAAGCTAAAGTGAAGAACCGGATTTCATGTCTGACTTCCAGGACACTGCACACTGTAAAATTCTGTTTATTCACTAGGCTACTCAGTCTGTGGAGCAGCCAGCCAGCAGCAGTGCATGTTTATTTTCTCTTGTATTTCCAGATGCTGGCTTTCTGTGAAGTCGTTGGCTGTGTGGTGCAGTTCCTCCTGGGCACCTCTTCACTCCCACTGTCCTGGAGTTTGCTGCTGCTAGAAGGGACCGGGAAGGCAGCCAGGGGGGCAGAAGGCACTTCTGCATCTGGCCCCTTCAGCCCCTTCAGCCCCTTCAGCCCCTTCAGCCCCTTCAGCGATGAGGAAGGGCCCAAGACATCGCTGCCCCAAGAAACTGAGTTTTGAGACAATCTGGTTCACGGCTGAGCTGTGTGTGACTGCCTGGCATTGCCGCACATGAGCAGAGCCTGACAGGCTTCCTCAGGAACCGGTAGGGACCTGGAGCCGTTCCCACACACCAGCTGTCAGCTCCCGGGACTGGCTGGTTCCTAGAGATGCAGACAGGACATCGAGTGCTTGGGGCCCATGCAGACATGCAGCAGCAGACAGCCAAACGATGGCAGCACCCACAGCCAGCCATGGCCTTTTAGGGCAGAACTGGTCCTTTTCTGGGCCTTGCCCATGGGCTGTCAGGCTGGGAGAGAGTGGAATAGCAGGGAGACGTGTCTGAGGGCTCCTTGGCATCACTCTCTGACCTTACCACCTGGCCTTGGCTTTTACTTGGGGTTGGTTCTGAGCTCAAATAAGTGGTTGGCACTTGGTAGAGGCGGAGACAGAGACCCTGAAGACCCAGAGGGGGAACACCCACCCACCCTGTCTTTTTCGTTTGATCTTTCAGGAGATCCTCAGGACAGACCTGATTTAAGTCAACTTCCCTTGAGGTCAAGCTGCAAGACCCTTGGCTGCCTCACTGCCTCCTGCCTTGTGCTGCTCCCCATCCCATGTGGACCACTTCTGCTCCCTGCCCCATCCTTCTGGCTGGTCAGGATCCTTTAGGCCCGTTCCAGGTGCCTTCCCCCCTTGTGGAATATTAGGGCTGAAATGGAGCTTACAAGTTCTAGTCCAGCGATTTTCAAGACTTAAAATCTCAGAATCCTTGTTAAAGAAACAAGCCTGAGAAAGGCAGATAAGTTCTGGCTGAGATGGGGTGGGAGGCCCAGAGCACCCACACCCTCAGCACACAGGAGCGCCCATTAGGGAATCCACAGGGGAGTTTGGAAGTCACAAGTCTAGTCTGGCAACCTCGTCAAGCACGACTACCTCCGCAGCAGCTCCACGATCTCGGGAAAGAGGAAGACTGCCAGCCCGGAAAGCAACCAGGTCAGCGTGTCCCATCAGACGCTGAGTAAGTCTAATGCCCAGTAAATTTCTCCCTCTGGTTTTAGTTTGACCGGGCCCCGTAGTCCATGAGCCATGAACAGTAATTGCTTCTCTTGACTGGGCATCCAATATGTGCCACACACTTCAAAAACATTTCACTTAATCTTTACAACAGCTTGGCAAGTGTTAGTGACCCATTCTATGAAAAGAGACACAGAGGCACCAAGGGGTTTTAGCAGTGGGCCCCTGGTCACACAACCCACACACGAGGAAGCTGAATTTGAACCAAGTGTGTCTGACACAACAGCACGAGTGCTTTCCGCTCGGCTCCTCTGCCTCTGTGCAAAGACCGGACGGGATCCGACGCCAGTGCAGGAGCCTTGCTCCTCACAGCCCCGTCTGTTGCCCCTCCCAGGACTTCACACTTGTTGGTAAATAATCAAGCTGGCAGAGCTCTGCTTCCCAGAATCTTGGAACTTAGAGATCACAGATTAATCTTTCCTTGTTGATGATAAGAACACTGAGTCTCAGAGGTGTAGTGAATTGCCCGAAGTCCCAAAGGTAGAGGGAGCAGAACCCACATCCCCCTCTCCTGCCTGGGGTTCTTCACCCATATCTGCTGCCTTCACTGGGTGAGGGACAGGCCTCCGTGGAAGAAAGAGCCTGTCTCTGAGGGCCTGTGAGGTGCTGCGGTTCCAGTCACCACTCACCATTCGATGAATGTACTTAGTATGTAAGCCGTGCTCATCCTCGTCCAGCTGCGACTCAGCGCCTTCCACATCCTGTTTGTATTTGGGGCTGATTGCTACGATTATCATCACTGTCTTCTGTTAATGAGAGGGAGAAAGCATGTTTATGAAAGTGTAAAGTGTGGTCCATTTGGTGAAGGCAGGCTGGAGCCTGGCCAGCAGGGCTGTGCGCTTCCTCCGACACAGCGGAGGGCGGAGGGCTGGGCTCGTTCTCGTGGACAGTGAAAGGCACCGGCAGCCTCCTGTCTGCCCCTCTCCTCTCTGTCTCCTTCCCCGGCTCCCTTCAAACACGCAGAGCCAATGGCTCTGAGAGGGGCTCTTCTAAGTGGATGCGGTTTTGTCCACCATTTTCCACAGCCGTCACTAATAAACGGCTAATGAAAGCCCAAATCACTCAGTGATTCTGCAGCGTAGCAAAACAGCTCTGCAACAGCAGTGCTGACGAACCCCCTCCCTCCCGCAGATCTGAGCTGCCAGTCACTGTGCTCCTGCCTGCCCTGCTTGTAGCAGCCAGGAGGACCAGACCCTGCTGCACAAAGCAAACGTCAGGAGGCAGACAAAAGGAAAAGCCACAAAACCCCAGCCCGCTGATGCTCTGTCCCCACCGCTCTCTCCAAAGGAAGCAGCCAGAGCGCAGACACGGACACGCTGGCAACAATCAATTTCTATCTTGTTAAGGCACAAAGTGCCGGGGAAAGCTCTTCAGCCCAGTCCTGCAAAACACTTGGGGGGGCCTCAGATTAAACTGAATTCTGCCGCTCCCTCCCCACTCCTGCCTTCATTTCCTCCTTTCCTATTCTGGTCAAAAAATTGTTTGCTCTGATTGTTATCAACCACCTGTGTCTGGTTTGACCGTTATTTCCTGGCTGTGCATGTCCAGGAGGGTGACCCCATCCTTCCTTTCCCAGTCTTTGCAGGGCTGCCAACAAGGGAGGCTTTGTTGATACTTTCTCAGCTTGGGGCTCTGGGGGGCGGGGTATGCCAGTGCTTCTTTCATAAAATAGCTTCACAAGTTAATTGTCTTTCTCACCAGAAAATACACTCAGAATTTCAGAATGTACTTACATCTCTCAGGTAGCGTTCCATCCACTTAATGATATCGATGCCTCGGATTCTATCCTCAAAAATGTCAATCTACAAGAAAAAGATGTGGGAGGTGGCTCTTAATGAGAAGTTTTACCACATGATGCTGAGCAAGAGAAAACACGAGACTATGCACATTTAAAAAAGAAAAAATTATTAATGCTGTTTGCAAGGAGGAACATGTAAGTCTGAAAAACAAAGTACAACTTTATTAAAATGTTTCCTATTTCAACATTAGTAGGCACTGAATTATTTAAAATCCATAATTAGGATGTACAGGTATGCATCAAAATGTATCTTTGCCTACACAATAATTATGTTTTTAAAATCTGAGAGACATGGACCACCAAGTTGGATATAAGCCAACAGTAGACGAACCAAGTATATATATAGTACACTGCTTTGCTTTGCTTTGCTGCATTGCTTTGCTGGGGCTGATAGTATATATATATCTATATACTTGCATTAGTCAGATCATTATTATGGTATTATGTCCAATTTCAATCTGTATGTTTATAACAGATTGTATGAAACTTGGAGCAAATCCAAGGAATAGTCATACAAACAATTACTGAGATGGCGGAGGAAAGGTTTATGATGAAAATCAAAAGGTAGACAAATTGGGCCTTGAAAAACCGTATTAAATGAAGTCTTTGAAGTAGTATTGGAAGGGGAGAGAAGCCAGTTATTTTATTTTACCTAAGTCCAGATGTAAGGCCTTTCTTGGGCTCAGATTTGTCCTACAGCCAGAGATTAGTGAGTGTGTACAGGGGGCTCTTGATTGGGAGGGGGGTTACATGCTGGAATGGGTGATTCAGGGAGAGTGTCCTGAGGCGGCGTTAGTTGATTCAGCCACACTGCTCCCCGATTGGTTGTCCTAAAGGGCATTGTGCAGTTTAGGACTGATCAAGTCGAGTCCTAATCATTCAGCAAGCTTTCCGTGCCAGCTCCAATCTAGTCTCACCTCTCTTCTCCCCACATGCCCTGCCTACCTTACTCCCTACTTTGGCGTCCTTGCACTGCACCCTAAAAGCACAGTGCAAGCCCTGCTCTCTGAATCCTTCCCAAACTCTACCCCGTTGTGACCACAAGAGGTACCGGACAATGAACACATTAATGCACCATTCTCTCTTTCGCTAAATGTCTCATTTATGTCTGCCTTATCTCTTCAACCTGGGTCTAAGCCTCTCAGAGCAAGGTTGTGCTTCACGTGCACCAAACTGGCAGTTCCATACAGGACATAATTCGACCCCGGGTATGTTCCTTTACTGATGGGACAGCAGACATGGAATGGCATTCCTTTTGATTGGATGACCATTTGCTGCTTTAAAATGTCTGATGTCCAATGACTACATTAAGTAATCCTGAGAAAGCTTTTGTTGACTCCCTCTTACTGTGCCAGCAGTCCACTTCTGGAATAGGAGACAGAAGCCCCACAAAGTCGGGGCTCACCCAGACAACTTGGCTCTACGCTCGGTTCCACACGTCCCACTTGCCTGACATTGGAAACATTACTACAATTCTCTAAGTCTTATTATCTTCATTTGTAATACGTGGTTAATAAACCTACTTCCTAGGGTGGTTGTGAGGATTAAAATGAGTAAACATGGAAAAGGCATCTCATAATGCCAGGGGTGATGTAGGTACTCAATAAATGGTTATTATTATTATTATTATCCCAGCACTTCAATTATTCCCTGCTGGGAGCTGGACACTCTGGGTGGCACAGTGTCCTGGACATCATCCATTTGTCTCTCCAGCTCTCCGCCCCAGTCCACAGCTTCTGTCAGGCCATCTTCTCCACAAATTGTGTGCCCCCCCAATCGTTGAAGTCTTAACCCCCCCACTCATGCCTCATAGTGTGAATATGTTTGGAGATAGAGCTTTTAAGGAGGCAATTGAGGTAAATGATGTTGTACGGGTGGTCTCTGATCCAATAGGATTGATGTCCTTATAGAACAAGATGAGGACAGAGGACAGACCAGGTGAAGACAGAAGGAGAAGATGGCCATCTACATGCCAAGGAAGAAGCCTCAGAATGAAATCAGTCCTACTGAAACCTTGATCTTGGACTTGTTGCCTCCAGAACTGTGAGGAGATAAGTGTCTGCTGTTTATACCTCCCCGTCTGTGGTACTTTATGGCAGCCCCAGCAAAGCAATGCAGCCACCCGTTTCAGGTCGCAGTAACTGCTGTTCCCGGCTGCTTTAGACCTTGGGGTGGTAGCGCGGTGGCAGCAACTCCCTGCTTTCGCTCTTCCCAGGATATTGCATGATTCCCTGGGGACTCCCTAAAACATATCTAGCGTTTTAAAAATAGTCCCTTTTTAAGACTCTCCTTAAATTACCCATTAAGGTTTTTCTCTACTGAAGAGATCTTAATGTATCAATCTAGTAACTTAGCTGTCGGGACTGGGCTCTGCCATTCTACCACAGGGCTCCGTAGGGATGAGGGTTAAGGAGCGATGTAAATTCTGCCCACACAGCCTGGTTGTTAAGGTCACAAAAACCTGTCCTCTTCTCCTGGGGCAATCAGTCTGCTTATTTGGAAATGACCAAAAGTAAGATCTTTTCTGAAACGTTGGCCTTCTGTGCTGCAATTTGGCTTTATGTTGTGGCTGCCATAGCACTTTCTTGTTCCAGAAATGAGAAATTGAAATGTTGGTCTCTATATGATCATGAAGTGGGAGTGTATAAATTGTATGCTTTTTTAAACTTCCAAACACTCCCATTTAAAAAATACATATAGAATAAAGAAAATATTCAAATAAAAACTCCTCTTAAATTATGTCAAATAATATTTAAAATGGACACTTATTTACTAAATATTCCCTCTTTACCCTTCAACACTCCTATCCATAGATAATCCCCGTAATTTTTTGCCACCCTCTAGAATTCATTGTCACTAAATACCCAGAAGAAGCCTCTGGGAAGGAAAAGAAGTGATTTCAGTGTTTGAGGAAAGCCAGCCTTCCAAGTAGGCTCCTGTGATGTTTTATTTATTCTAAAGAAAAAGTTACATGGCTTTAAGCTGTTGCAAGGCACCGCAGGGGGACTTGAGGAGTGTGTGCTTTCTGAGATTCCTGAGCCAAGATCACAGTGAACTGGAAGCCTGGGCTGTCTACCTCCCCTGGAACTAGACTAGACCAGCTGAGAACCTGGCCATGCAGTAGAAGCATCGCTGCTGCATCCAGATGTAGAACAGCAGCTGTGCACGGTGGGGGCCCAGGCTGCAGGGCTTCTGCTTCGAACCTCACAGCCCAGCACCCAAAAAAGACCCTGTAAAATAAGCGGGTGGCCTGGTAAAGCCTGCAGCCTCCTGCACCAGGAAGCACAATCGAAGTGAGCATGAAAAAGGGCAAAGGTACAAAGTGCGGCGAGAGGCTGGCGTTTCCTTCAGGCCAGGGGTCAGCTATGTTTGGGCCGTTCAGAGGTACTCAGGGTCACTCACTCAAAAAGTATGCAAGAAAAACATGCTGGAGGTTTGGGATACATTAGAATTAAAAATAATTACCTAAATATTTAGTTCACAATCACATAAATCAAATAATATAGTTTAAAACACGAACAGTTATTATCATTTGTCTCCTTTTGTTTTTCTTTTCCTGCATTCACTTTAATTATTCAATCTTCTCTTTGAATAAAATACTTACTGCGGTTTGGAAGCCATTCACTAGCAAAAAGTTCACAAATTTCACCACCTCCATGGCTGTGTCCATAGAATAAGTGATAAAGACTTTCCCTAAGAGAGATTTTTCACACTTATTAGAAACTAGTCAAATAATAATAATTATATTTTGAACAACACTTGTACATTTTATGCAATGTCTTTTGTTCTAGAATAATAAAGGGAGCCTCTGGCTGGGGCTGGTCTGAGGGCACATGCCTGCAGCAGTGTGGATCGCTGTCCTCAGGACCCAGCTCTGCAAGCCCAGAGGAGCAGGGGGCCTGTCCAAGGGCGTGCGGACAGCTCAGGGGGCATGGAAAGGAGAGGCGTGGGGAGAGCACTGCAGGCTGAGACAAGCCAAGGACGTCTGAAAAACCACATGATGCCTTAACAGAAAGTCCATCCCCTGGAACCTGCATGTCCTGAAGATCAGGCCACCACCTGGTTTCTCAGAGACATTTGGCACCGTGCCTAAGGAGTACTCTCACAGCAGGCCAAGGAGTTGAGTCTTGCTAAGGGGCCGCCCTGCCGTGTCCTCCTTTGATCTCATGATGCTCTCTGCTGCTTGAATTCTTGCTTGACAAGAGCAAGTGAGGGAAGAGGGAAAATGGTTCCCCACCCCCTCCGCCCTCCCCATCCACTCGGTGGTGGGGGAAAGGCCAGGAAGTTGGAGTAGACTAAAGCACACGTCAGAAATGTCAGTAAAACTTCAGCAGCTTGAAGGAGAGACGTTGCCTCTGGGCGGTCCGGCGTCACTGCCCCCCTCGCTGCTCCCTAGGTCGACCTAGAGCAACAGACAGCAGTGTGCCTCCCCATCTGACGCAGTCAGCGTGAGAATCAGTGTTTTCTCAGGCTTAAGCCTTGGGGAAATTATCTGGCTAGCACGTTAATGTGGTAGATGAAAAATCTCTGTGTGTTGGTTTTTAGTCTGGAATGAACCTGCTAAATCCCAGGAAGGCCCTGGGGCAGAGTGGAGAAGAGAGTGGAGTTGAAGAGAAAATATGAGTCTGTATATATTAATCTACATTTAGGCTCTTGTTTTTTGAAACGTGCCTCTCAAATGCAAGTGTGCACAGAGGTCACACTGGCTCATTTAAGGAGCCAGGTGAGTCTATGGCACTCAACTTCTTTTCTTCTCAACACCCAATATTCAACCAATTCCTATATAAAAATTTTAGGATTCCTTTTATAGATTATAGTAAGATAAATATGCCAGGACTATATCCTATTCTGGGTAGCGTCCATTCTTTAGACATTCTCAAAATTAAAATGTGTAAGATCTTAAGATTTAAAAAAGTTTTTGAATGAAAAACAACAATGGGTCATGGCAATAGAAATCTTTCAAGTCCTAAGTGACTTAAGAGCACAGATCTTAGGAATGAGTAAATGTAAAGGGTTTAATTTTCAAGCTTGGTTCAAAGAAGTGCCCAGATTTGGACAGGACTTCTTAGAACTGACCCGAGCTTCTTGAGCAAGCACGGCAGAATATAACACTTTCACAAGTGGTAGCTGTCTTCTTAAGAATTCTGGAACTTACTGCCCCTGACTGACCTTACTGGGAGAACATTTGGGTGATATTTCGACATTTTTGTTTCTAGCTGCAAAATGTGGAAAAGGAATCATGACCTGACACATAGTCAAATGTTTCTTTAAATAAAAGTCTTAGTTTGCATTTGGTCGTAAGGCAGTGAGGAGAATGTGAGACTGCTTTTTCCCAACAAGATTGTTCATTCCTACAGGAAATGACCTCGTTCTTGATGGCTGCTGCTAATTTACGGTGAGACGCTAGTTCCCTGGCCAATACCACATGGGTATCCAATCAATTTACCCAGGGACAAGTCCACTCAAGAGCATCGTTTAGAAGAGGGAAAAAGCATTGGGTTTATTTGTTGCTGGAATGTACGTTTAGGAAAATCTAGTCGTAAGCACTCTTGAGTATTGCTGGTAGTGTTAAAATCACTAAAAACATTCATACAAAGTGTTGGTTACTTTTTTAGCAAAAAGCAAAAAAGTAAATTTTATTTTTACTGTATATATGAGAAATATCCCAGATTACGGATCATGAAGTGCTCTCAAAGTATAAGGTTGGACAAGAAGAAGAGGAAAGAAAGACACTGCAAACAACTTACGTAATTCTTCTGGCAAATTACTTATTTTCAGAGTTCCTCTGGCTGGAGGGTTACTAGGGGGTCTGGGGACAGCGGCTGGAGATGGAGCCTGGGGACCCTGTGGTCTCAACTCTGCAGGATACTCTGAGGACTCGTCAGGGGCTCCAGCTCTGTTACGTGGCTGGTTATACAGTTGGTCTCTGGAAAGGAATACAGTCACAATAAAATTTTCATCTTCAACAAAGGCACACCTGGAGAAACAAGAAGGCTTTCAGAACTATGGGAAGATACCAGTGAGCTATCTCTCTCTTCTGCTTCCATTTATTTTTTGAGCCACAGGGGCAAGGGTTGCTCCATGGAATTTCAGTTAATGAGCAATGGGGCAGGTTGCCATGAATAAGGGCCTGTGCTAGTGCTCCAAAGAAGAAAGCAGGATTTGATTTCTCGACTCGCGGACAGCCTAAGTGGGAAGATAAGTCTCACAGATAGGGCTTACGAGGCCACAAGTAAAACAAAATGTGTTGTGATACGAGGTTGGTGTTACAGGCTTTCAGATAAAAATGACTTTTACCTCATGATAGATAACATTTAATTATGTATCAAAAAGTAGAATGGCCATGTAAATTTAAAAGCATTTATGTTGTTAATATATGGATGAACCATCTGATATTGAATATCCTTTCAGAGAGTTTCTACCACGTGGTTATACAGCATCTTTACTGTTGTTTTGGTGGCCAGTGTCCCCGTGAACATTCTGCTAGAAGAACCGTCGGAGGCATTCATGTGAGCTTTGGAAGCCAGGAGGAAATGGAAGCCATGCTTCTGCTACTTCCGCAGTTTCTGTTGGTAAGTGCCGTCATGAGGTGCCGAGTTCCCTGGGAAGCACCCCAGTATTCTGTTACCAGCTTTGCAGTGTTGAGAGGAGGGCATGGCTGTCCATTTTTGGCCAGCGGCAATCCAGCCGCACAGAGTGGATGCAAGAATGCAGTGCTGCCGGCTACCGGGCTCTGGGTTGTACTGTGGCAGCGTGGCCGAGGGAGAGTCCCGCAGTGACTTTCCGATCCTCGGCCTCTCTGCCAGTAACAAAGGCAGCAGCCTCTTCGGTGTCCTTTTCTGTTGCGTTGCTCTGGGATCATCCCTGGATGCCCAACCTCAAGTTTGCTCCTCCAACCTCCAATAATTTTCTAAGTTTCCAAATGAAGCTCCTGCTTAAAATAGCTAGAGTTGTTGTACTCAATCCTGATAAGGGAACTAACTTTTTTCTTTAAAAAAACTCTGACCCAAATGTGGCACTATATTAATATTTTAAATTTCCAGGTAGTAGGAACATGGATGTTTCTGTTTTGTGTTTGAGATTATTTTAAATTTTTAAAAATGACTTGAATGCAAAATATGTGTATATGCCAATTTTTAATAGATTATTGCTTATGTTTTCATATTTTTACCCCCAAAAGTAATCAGAAATTCTGAGGTGTATGCAATAGGATTTTAAGTAAAATTACACATAATCTAAACTATGTTTCTAAAATTTGAATATTTGAGGAAGTTATTTTTATATTTGTATTAATATAGAGAAAAAAATTATACAAAATAAATCTTCTGCTAATGGGAATCCAGTTCCATATCCTTCTGGCATTAAACCCCTTTATCCCTAAAGCTGTTTGGATGTTATAGAAGATAATTGTTCATTCAATAAAGGTCATAAATTGGGAAGCTCATTTACATGAGTTTTTCCTACATATTTAGATATATAAATTGAGAGAAAAGTGAAACTTGGAGAAGAATCAAATGACAACAGTGAGAAGAAAAATGAGTGAAGTGTTAGACAATGGAGTCAAGAAAAATCCAAATCGTTTTTCTGGAAGTATAGAAAAGACCTTGTAATGACATTCAACAAGTGTGAATGCTTTTGTTACAAAAGAAAATCACAGGTTATTTTAAATGTCTACTGGGAACTAGTTGAATTTAAAATTCCAAAGTAAGAAATGGTTCAAACAGGTACACAAACTAGGGATATAAAAAATGAACTTCCTAGAGGTGGAAGTCAGTCACAGTAAAACTAAAACTCTCTTTCATGGGCTAAAAGGCCAGGCAATCTGAAGGTAAAAGAATCAAGTGTGACTCAGCACCTTAAGAGCCTTTCTTTCAAGAGAATTTTGATCAGTCATCAGTGGCTTTGTAAGTCTGGTAAAGAGATCCTTGTCAGCCAGCTTCCATTTCCTCCTGACCTGAAAAGTCTGCGTGGGGCGTTCCCCTGTGTGACTTGGCCACTCAACTGGGCAGTAAAGCAACAAAGTTCTGATCTACCGCATTTGCACTGGCATCATGCTTTTTCATGTCAAAACTGTCTGCAGGTTGGCCCCTTAATACTTACTGATACCTCGGGAGCCCTGGGGAGGAATAGTCTCTTGGAGCGGGCCTCTCTTCTCCGTCCCAGGGGCTGGGATAGTTCAGAACGACCTTCTGCACAGGGTGTGGACCTCTTTCACTGGGTCCAGGTGGGGGCTGGCCAGGCGGAGCTGGTTGGATCACTTGTTGGTAGGCTGCTCGAGGGTAGTTGTGGCCATCTGCAGGCGAAGACAGCCAAGAGAACAGGGAAGACTGACTCTAGCTCCTTCGTGTGAAAGGAAAGGTAAGCTCATTGAAAGTGTTTGCCTTGATACCAGCCGAGGATTCCAGATATCAGTTACCACCTCTGTGATGTTTGCCATATGTCCGTACTATCATTTACTTGACAGTTTTTATTAAATTGAGTCATTGTGGGTTTTTTCTAAAATAAAAACATCTGTGAAATCCCGAGTTTGGTGTTCTAATTGGAAAGCGCAAAGTTTCACACAGGCCTCTATTTTAATAAGATACTTAGGGTAATCCGACCATGAAGAACCGCTCCCACACCACCATTCCTGCCATAATTCTCCCAAGTTCCTAGAACCCAAGGCTAGGAGAAATTGTCCCCATGATAGATACAAAGTCACTACTTTTTTCTCTTTTTCCCCCCGAGGGGAGATTCACACACCACTTTCTTTAACGAAGAAAGAAATGAAAACTTGGCTCATACCTTTGGGAACTAGCCAACCAGTTGGCCATACCACCCAACGTTTTTGGTCCTCTCTTGCTAAAGCCTACATGCACTTGAAGCCAGGGCAGTTCGGAGAGGGCGGGGCCCGGAGCACAGCCAGGCCTGGCAGGGACTTCTGCGACTGTGTAACCTAGGAGAAGGTTGGTCCCGCCACACCTAGGAGCAGCAGTCTTAAGGGAAGAAGGGCAGCCTGCCTGTTCAGGTGAGAGAAGAGCACTGAAGGCCAGAGCAGGGAAGCGGGGAACCTGGTACAGCTGAGAGAGGAAGGCTCTGAGGGAACTGCCCAGGCCCAAAGTGGCTCAAGTGCGGGAAATCTGAGGTGGGGATGCGCCTTGGGCGTGGGCCCAGCCTCTGAGGGAACTGGAGAGGGCCAAGTGGGTAACCCTGCAAAATGAGCCGTGAGTGCCTCCTGTGAGCCAAGCATTGCCACCTCTGTCCACATAGGAAGCTGGATGATCCAGGAGGCCTAGCCAGTTAGGGCAAGAAGGAACCTTGGTTTTCCAAAAATATATACAGTCTTTATCTTTTTCCTGATTATAAAAAGTAATAATCAGTTTTCCCACTGTAGGTAGAATACATGCAAGGATGGAAAGTGAAATAAAACTTGCAAGCAGGCAAGAAAGTAACAGACAAGGTAGGTTGGAACCGGAATGCAGAGAGTGGGACTGTGGCTAATCATTGTATTCTTAGTCTGGTAAGTAGTCAGGAGCCATTGACGTTTTCAGGGGAACATCCAGGGGAATGATGTCCTCAAATACAGAACAGAAGACAAAAAAAGTGTGTGTTCACTGGGGTGGCTGCCTTGAGGTCCCCACTGTCTGGATGCAGGAAACTTGGCTGGGTGACTCTGGAAATGTGCCCACACCAGTCACCCAAGCATGGTCAGATTCCCTGGATTCAATCTGCTGTCTGCTTTGACCTGTGATACTAGCCAGGTCCTTCCTGTCATGCTTCCTCTGGCGAAAGTGACCATTTCCCTCCAGCCCAGGTTGTCTCCTGGCCCTGACTGTAACCCTTGCCCTACTACGGATAAGGACTGGCCATGACCTTAGGGGCTTAAGCAAGGGGAAGAGGCTAAAAGGATCTGCTGGGTCTATGCCAGCCAAGTAAAGGAGACCGTGACTTGGAGGGCATCTCCAAAATGGGGAGACAGAGAGAGGCCCCTGTGTTCTAAGACAAGATACACGATGCAGGTTTTGCTTTGACAGCCTTCCTGGGGCTGGTCAGATATGCCCCAAGGGGTCCAAAGGGCAAGTTTTGGGCCAACAAGGCAAGTCACTACTGCTGCTCCTTTTTCCCAGCTAGAAAAGGGCAAAAAGTACCACTGCCATCAGGTCACCAGGCGGGGCCAGCCCTGCTTTTAGCTAGGCCATGCATGAGTGGACCATTTACAAAAGCAGCTGTAGGTACAACCCTCCGGAGACTCCACTGCACTGAAAATCCACCCAGCATGGTCGGATCCCGGTCCTTCCGGGTCTCTCACCTCTTACAACGCTCTCGCTGCCCACCAACCCCAGCTACCCTGGCCGTCTTCTTCACCTTGAACACCCCAAGTCTGTCCCCACCTCCGGGACCTTCGGTGGCCGTCCTCTCTGCCCAGAATTTTTTTGCCATATGTCTTTACAGATCAACTGCTTGTCACTCAGGGCTCAGCTCAGATGTCACCCGTTCGCCTCGTTGTCCTCTCCCATTCCCACCACCCCCATTTTATTTTCTTCACAGCACTTGTGTGCTTGTTCAAGTAAGCAGGACTCCTACTTAGCAACTTCTTGTCCACCTTCCCTTCTAGCATCGAAGTTCTGTGAAAGCACAGACTGTGTATGTTTGTCATCCTGTCTCCAAGCACAGTGCCGGCTCCAGGGGATGCTCAGTAAATGAATGAATGAAGACTGAAGAGTTACAAGCCAACTCCATGCGCACACACACACACACACACACACAAGCCATTCAGGATGGCACAGCCTGCTTGCTGGGCCTTGGGTCTTCTAGATTGCTCTCATCTGCTGTCCATGTTTTTCAGCACCTCCCTCAACGAATAGAAAGAACAAAGACAAGGCAAAAGAAAAGAAACTTTGCCAGTGGCCTTGAACGTTTTTAATATTTGAAGCAATTTTTGCTTCCCCTATCCATTAATAAGTGGCTAGTAAGGTTTTGTTTGCTTTAAAAGGACTATCAAGCTCTAATCATAGGGTTTGTTTCTTTTCCAGAAAGCGGATGTTAGTGCTGTTAATCAAAAGCCTTTGAATCAAGGTCATATGATTTCTAACAGATTATTTCCCGCACAACACGTTTTTGTCTCATAGCAACAAATCTTATCATTAAAATCACCAAGGCATGTGGGCTAAGTATTTGATTAGCTGTAACTTCCATTTCTGAAATGGCCACCTGTGGTAAAAACTTAAACCTAAGGTTTATATGAGCAGATGAAATGATCCGCTTCATCTATTTTTAAATTAAGGCACTGACCATATAGTCCTCCATGCTGTCCTTTCATTGTTTAAAAAGAAAAAAGAAATCTTGAATAGCAGAGGATATATCAAACATAAGCTTTCCTTTTTGTAAGTGGAATTTGGTTTTGTCTGGAATTTGGCTACAAAAGTTGCTAAATAAAAACTATGTTTAGCAGATAGATGAATGTCTTTCATTGCTCAATCTTTGATCATTTCCTTTGACCGTTTTGATGGAGTCTTACTAGTTTAGTTGGGTGCTATATATATAATAATGGCTAACACCTATTGGGTACTTCCTACATGCCAAGCACTGCTCTAAGTTCTTTATGCAGGATTATAGAGTTCAATGTTCTGTTTTCCTAAAGAAGTTTAACTTAGAATCCAATCCAAATCCCTTACCACAGCCCTTGCACCCATCCTCTTCAGCACATCAGGTCTCTCCCCGCTCACTGCGCTGCAGCTCTGCTGGCTCGCTTTCGGTGTCTTAGCAAACTCCTGCTTCCTTGACCCTCTCATCCTTCAGTTTCAACTCAAATGTGTCCTCCTGCCAAATGCCTCCTCTGGCCACCCTGTCTACTAATGCCTGTTCCAACACCTGGTTATCACTTCTTTTTGTTTGCTGATTTCTACTTATCTGTGTCCCAGTGCACTGCAGAAGAAAAGACCATGTGTGACAGTTACCAATGTACACCCAGTGCCTAGCAGAGTACTTGGCCAATATTTGTTGAACAAATTAATAAATGAATGGAAAAGTTCTGTTTCCAAATCACATCGACGGCCTTCTGTTTTGCCCCCCTCCCGTAAGACAATCACAGATTGTCAATGCCAGATATCACCAAGGCTCTACTCACGATTCGGGATCACTCCTCTCCCTGGGGCATAGGGAACACATTTCTTTTTTTCATTCAACAAATATTATTGAAGTTCTATGGCTGGACACTCGGTGAATACAGATAAATAGCATACAGTTCCCTTAAGTAGCTCAAAATAAATGGAGAGAGAAAGAGAGAAAATCTGTGTGTCCGTGGGTGTCTGTTTTGAAACACAAACCCACACTCGTTAGTGTGTGAAGAGAGGCATGCAAGTCAGCAGCCACCTACGTGGTAGACTTAAGAATTGCTGCCCAGAAAATCTCCCCCACTGGCTTGTCCCCAGTGTCTAAAATCCCATCAAGAGAGTTTATTCTGTGGGAGATGAAGAATAGGAGGTCGTGGGTGGTGTGATACACGAATGATTTGTTAGCATGGTAACTCCTCGATTCTGAGGCAGTGTTACTCACAAGACACAATACACAGCTTAGAATAATAAATGGTGCTCAGCACGGTATGTTATTTGTCAGTCTTCTGACCCTCTTGGCCTGGGTACACATGGTCTTCATGTTACTGGGTTTTTACCACTTGGAATTTGTAAACCAAATCCTAATGAGGTTTTTCCATTAGATAAAACATTCAACATTTTTATTCCTTATTAAGAATGGTATTAAAATAGTTTATGAGAGAGCAAATAAAATCTGATTTTCAAGTTGTTGAAAAACATCCTGATATAATGCAGTTTAGCTAGGAAACAAAATGGCCAACATACACTGTTCTAGGAACTCACTCCCTCCCGGCAGCTGGGGTTCCAGAAGGGCAACTCCTTTCTCCATCATCGCTTCCCCCCGTTTGCCTTTTCCTTACTTCTGATTGTGTGTGCACTCTAGCACACAAATCATCATTTTTGGGGGGGTCCACATGAGCAATGGTAGGTAGGTATGTATCCACAGTTTTATTTTATGCAATCTCCTTGGTAGATAAAGCAGGAATTTCATAGTAAAAATAAGGGGCTCTAGATTTAATATGTTCTTTTTTCCTAATTTATTTGTATTACAGGTTTCATTTGATTGCACAGCCATGATCTCTATGCCGGTGGCCTTTCCCAGAAGGATTCTCAGGCCGCCTTCTGCAATGGCTGGGGTGAGAAGGAAACACAGGCTTACTTCCACTTTTCATTTTCACTTGCCTTTGAAAACTTTTTTTTCCACATGAAAGGGGAGACCAGTAACCATTTTTGCTTTAACTTGCAAAGGCGAAGATATGCCATTTGCATGGTGATCATTATTTATTTATATTTTCATTAACAGATGAGGAAGTAATGCTCTTCTAAAGCCGAGCAGAACCACGTAGCCATGGTTTCCAACGGCACAAGCATCCCTTAGGTGAACAGTTCTTTTGAAGTGGTTTTGTTGGCAATTAAATGCTGTTATAGCCCCGACATGAAACTAAGCATTGTACACATGCTTTGAATACTTAAAATCTGTACCAGCAAAAAGAAGCTGGAAGTCGAGAAGCATTCTACAGAGCTATGCTGCAGGATTTTAATGTAAAGAATAACAATAATGAAGAGCTGCTAGTGATGGAGGGCTTACTAAAACCTAGCCATGTTCCTAGTATCTTTAACACATCATCTCATTTAATCCTCACAGCAGCGTCATTGAAGCCATTGCTATTGCGGCCTCATGACATATTCTGGGCTTGCACTGCTCTGGAGAAAAACCGTAAACACTGGGCTTCCTCGACAAAAAGGACCTGACCCTGACCCTCTTCCCCACAACTAGATGCCCTCGGGAGCCAGGGCCAAGGAACACTCGGGGCGAATTAGGGTGAGCTGGCCTATGTGCTCTCCTCTCCCTGACTCTTCTTTTTTCTTTCTAACTTTTACTTGTTTTTCAATTATAAAAGTAATACCTGTTTGCTATAACAAATTTGCAGCAGTATATAAAGTTAGAAGGAAAATCCCCGCATCTCTTCTTACTTCTCTGCCCTCTCCCTCATGACCACTTTTAACGGTTGCGGCCAGATTTTTTTAGTTTTAAAAAAACAACATGTATCAACACTGCATGTTTTTCCACTTAATCTTTTTTTTTTTAATGTCAGAATGTGTGTTTTACTCTGTAATAGGGGCCTAGTCGTCCACTGTACAAGCCAGTCACATTATTTATCTGTCCCCTTAGTGATAGGGATTTTAGTTTTTATTTTGACTCTAGTGCAACAATGCTTTGATCAACATCCTTGACCATGTGTTTTCACACGCTTGTTCAATGTTTCTGGAGCGCAGACTCCTACAAGTGAGGCTGCGGGGCCAAAGATGAAGCACGTTTAAGTTGTGCTGAATTGTGCGAGTGCCTCCTGGGTGATTGTGCCGATTTCCCCCGCAGTCCCCCCCGGCCCAGAGCAGACGGGAGCACTCGTTTCCCCAAAACCCCACTAGCACTGGCTGCTGCTCAAGGTTTTTAGTTTTTGTGCACCTCATTAGGAAACAGGTATCTCTAAAATTTTTGTGCATGTAAACCTTTCTTAAATTTAGCAGTGTTAGGCTTGGTTCCATATGTTTATTGGCTATTTGTATATTGTCCGTGAACTGTTCCCTTTTCCTGTCCAAGTTCTCTCCTCTCTGCCTTTACCCTCTCTCTTCAGTCCCAGGGTCCTGGGCGTCCCCTTCCTCCCTCTCCTCAATAGAAGGAAATAACACAGAAAGCAAAGGGGAGGGACCTGAGGAGAGAAACCAGGCCGGGAGGTATTGGAGGCTATAAGCGTTCCCAGGCAGGAGTGGCTGCGGTGTAACCAAGCCTGCCCAGTGTGGGCGAGGCCTGCCTCCAACGACTGGGCTGCGAATGGTGCCATTTTAGGCTTCAACAGGAAAAATATTTTCAGATAGGAAGATCTTCCTGGGACCCTCATATTCCAATGAGTTAAAGCTTCCTTTGTCTGTCACCATGAGGCTTTCTCCTGTTAGGAGATAAAAGCAACTGCTTGGGATGTAGTATCACTAAGCCCTTGATTATTCACACATCTAACCATTAAGCCAAGGAACTAATCAGAGATGCAGATAACAATTTATGTATGTAATATCTGTCACATCATTGCTTATTGGCTAAAAAACTGGAAACTATTTAAAATGTCCAACAATGGAGAATAAAACAATTTAGTAGTTTCATCTGATGAAATACTGTGCAGCATTTTTAAATGATGCTAGAAGAAGTGCATGAATGTCCTTGGAAACGAGTTTGACTTGACAGTAAATGTAGAAGCAAGGAAAAAAGAAACAGAAAGAAATTCGTCAAAACCCCAGCAGGGAATTATATTTGGGAAATATGAACTGAACTTTTGGGTATATTCCAATTCTGAGCGTGAACAAATATTACCGTTGTGATCAGAAAAATTATCTTTAAGTGCAGATAATAAATGTTTAAAAAAAGTAGTTTATGCTATTATTCTCACAAAGTCTTACCTTTTAACCTGGAAATCATTGAGAAATAAAGGCTCCCCTGGCCCTGTCAAGGTTTGTTCCTCTCGCTCAGGAAGCTCCAGCCACCACAGGTGCTAACGCTGGGCATGCAGAGCAGCGGCTGGCTTCCCAGCATCCACCGGGGTCTCACTTTTAGGCCTCAGAGGCTCCTTCTCCTCAAGCCCCGCTGTTTTCACACCGCCTGGCTTTTCTCTGAAAGTCATGTTCCTTCTTACCTGTTTCTTTTCAGTTAAATTCCTCTATTTACTTCCTTTAAAAAGATTATTAATTACTGCATTGCTCCATTCACTTTAGGAAGCTTTGTACTAAGTGTACATGCACAACACATAAATTGTGCTTTGTGTAGCACTTGTAATTCTTTCTATCGTTTATTTTAAAACTAGGTGTCAGGCCTTTGGAAAGACTCTTCTTGTGCCGCTCGAATCGCTTTTGGTGCAGTGTTGATTTGCTGAGAAGAGTGTTCTGTCTCAGAGCCCTGTGTTTGATCTGCAAAGCCCTAGCGTTATTTTCCAGTGGCCTTGGTGGAGATTTAATACCAGGGATTATGATGAACCTTTTATCTCAATTTAAGACTGTATCACTTTTAGAGATGCTTAATGTGCTGATACATGTTATTCATTCATTCAGAAATCATTTATTGAGTCTAGTATATGGTGGTCACTGTGCTAAATGCTGGGGAATTGTGGATTGAAAAGACATCTTTCCTAATGTGCAAAAGCTTGCATTCTGGAAAGACAAGTGGACATACTGGTTATTAAGTGCCCTGACAGGCAGAAAACAAGGGTACAGAGAGCTCGAAGGAAGGACTCATCTAGGGAGGTTTCCAGAGGGAATACTTGAGCTAAGTCTTAAAAGATATATAGTGATGGTTGTGTAATTCTGTAACTATACTACAATTCATGGAATTGTACACTTAAAATGGGCAAAAGGTAAACTTTACAGCACGTAAATTAGATCTCAATAAAGCTGTTTAAGAAAAAAAAGAGGTGTAGAGCTGGGTCAAATGCACAATAAGGGGAAGAACACCCTGGATGGGCAAATGCTTGGGGTGTGAAGCAGCCAGGCCAGTTGGGGGACTGCCGTCCTGGGGTGCGGCAAGAGGAGAGGGTAGCAGTGGATGGCCGCCGTCTCCTACAGGATTGAAGCAACATAATCCCAGGAGCACTGTGGTCTTCACAGAACGGCGCGAACCCAGGGTCTCAGTGACATTCTGATTTTTTGACTGAAGGCCCCTTTCTCTGCCAAATCTAAGATGGGTGGGAAGCACGCAGAGAAGGAGGAACCCAGAGGCCCAAGCATTAAGACAACAAACAAGTTTTCTAGAAGTCCTTTGGGTTATCTGCCTGCCTCTAGGCAGGTTTCCGTTAAACTAACCTAGACAGAGGACACTTTCTTTGCCCTTAAAGCTTTCTAGAGAAGCAGGCTCCAAGTGGGACAAGTTTGGGGCCTAGATAAAGCATTCTTCTGAAGCCCCTTGCAAATCCAACCACACACAGGAGGCCCTATGGGAAGCAAAATGCTCTCCCTGCATTCTGACCTGTATGAGGCATTGATCTGTTCCCCTAGTCACCCAGCCCAGAATGCCCAGAAGAGGGAAGGCTCACTTACATGGCACCTGGTGATGGGGACCTCCGGGACAACGGTTGTGATAGTTCCACTGAGCATGTGGGGAAGGGCTGGGAGGCACCATCTGTGCACACGCTGGATACCTCTGTGGGTCAAATGGCTCGTACTCCTTGGACCTGAGAGGTCTGGGGAGGTCCTGGGGGTAACACGCAGACGTGAGGGGCAGCGGCCTTTCCAGCTGCCTGATGCCCAGGACGTCCTGGGGCTGGGAATCGTACCCCGTGTCTGTCGTCGGCAGATCTGGGGCTGCTCGGTTCCTGTGGAGCTGGGGCCGTGGGACCATCTCTTGGCCATGACCTGAGGAGTCTGCTAAGGCATTTGGTAAACCTTGGTCTGACTTGTGTGAGTCATGGCCTGTGTCAGGAGAAGCTGCTGAGAGCTGAGATCCCAGCCATGGATTATGTTTTTCCATAAATAAACACTGATGCTCTGGCGGGAGGGCTCCAACCACAGACGCACTGGCTGCAGGGGGGTCCGAGGGCAAATCTTTGCCTGGGTCCAGATGTCTCCTCCAGAAGCTGTCTTCACCCTCCGCCAGGACTTTAGTGCGCAGGCAGGTGATCTGCTGGGATACGGGCCGCCGGCAATTTGAAAGTTTCAGGTGTGGGCGAGCCTGAGCAAAGTCTCCTGAGGAACAGTCAGGGGTTCGGGGTGCGGACAAACTGTTGGGTGCCGACAAGCAGTTGGG
This sequence comes from Micronycteris hirsuta, assembly GCA_004026765.1. Taxonomy (NCBI): domain Eukaryota; kingdom Metazoa; phylum Chordata; class Mammalia; order Chiroptera; family Phyllostomidae; genus Micronycteris; species Micronycteris hirsuta. The sequence continues at coordinate 197,019 of PVJI01000549.1, forward strand.
TGCCATGTTCCTTATATTTGGAGCAGGTGGTTCTGATTCCTCTTCCAGGGAATATTCTGGGATTGGTTTCAGTAACTGACTCGGGTATGGTTCTGATTCATCAACCTCCACGGGAATGCTTCGGTTCATTCTAGTTTCTGAAAGAAGAGAAAACATGCCACGGCTTTAGGAGACAGATCATGTTTTGGAGTCCCTACTTTATGACCTTAAGGGACCTCATTCAAGATGTGGTTTAAATTAACAGTAGTGTGACACCAACGTGCTTGTTGAGCCCCGATCCCATTAAGTTGTTTACTTATTTCAGGCAAAGGCACTCGTGCTTATTAAGATATTTGGATCTGGATGGCGACTCAAAGCATGTGACTGGACAACCGTGTGGCAGACAGCATGGGGAAGGCAGACGAAAATCAAAGGCGGAGTGTCGAGGAGAGAGAACTGAGTCCTGCTGTGGGCTGCTTCATGCGTGCTTGTGTACGTGTGGAGCGTGTGCGGAGGAGACACGAGACAGTGCGACACGGGTCGTCTCTGGGGATGGAATGGACTGGGGGAGAAATGCGGGAGAGAGAGCTTTCACCTTTAAACATTCAAAATGTTGCTGTGGGACTATGGCCCCATCAAAAAAGAAAAAAATCCTGTGCTTAAAACCATTGAGGAAAGGTCACGGTGACATTGTCCACGGAACAACTACTGGTTGTTTAGAGGGCTTAATTTCCTCTGGCAGTGTGCCCGCAGTGAAGGTGGCCATGCGCATCTGGTTTGTGATGTACTGGCTGAACTAGCAAGCTTTGCTAAACTAGCCTTTAGCCCATGGCCCAGGTAACACTGGTTTTACCTGTGGAAATCGAACTCTTAATCAACATAACGGAATGAGAAAGAAAACTGGCCTCCCCTCACGGATTGCGACGGTACCCCGGGACGCCGAGGCTCGGGGAAGGAAGACAGCTGGGTGTGACTGGAGGCCTGGGAGGGACTGAGGTCTGCATTCCCCTCCCGAGCAGGAGCAGGTGTCCTGGGAGGGGATGAGGGCGTGGAAAAGGAAAAAATTCCAGAGGTTTGTTCGATGCAGACCTTGCACTGAGCATACTTGAAATACCACGCAGAGAAAAGGGTGGTGCTTGTGTGCGTGGGGGGGAGGTGTTTCAAATTTATATTTTGGATCTGTGTAGAATTCCAACCACAAACGTTTACCAAGAGCTTACTGTGCCTAAAATCACAATGTACCTCAACTATTGTTCTAAGACAAGTTTTGAAAACCATGAATTCACCTTCTCCGAAGCCCTGTATCTAACCCAATGGCAACACACCAGCATGCATTTTCAAATGCCCCCCTTAGAGCAGAGGTGCGGCCAGCCCTTTCCCACCAATTTTGTCTGCAATGCCGACAGAAAGATACCTGCATCTGCCTCTCCACCACGTGCCAAATGGACGCTAACACTCTTCTCTTGCCCACACTCGGTAACAACCTTACCCATCTGCTGCTCACGACCTTTGTACGGTTTTTGGCACAACAGAAAACTTCGGCTTCTCACTCCCAGCTGGCCCCCGCTCCCTGCCTCAGTCTCCTCTTTCTCTCCTTCCCAGGCTGCGCTCCAGGCTGTGTGGGTCCTTCTCTTTGGCGCTGTAGAAAAGAGACCTCATCACCTAAATTGGTTAGGAACCTACCAAAACCACAAATATTTCAACTATTTGTGAGTTTTTCAATGCTTGCCATCATTTTCCTTTCATTCTTACAATTTTCTACAGCTATGAAATTGGATATGCCATGCAACATGTTCTTCAGCTGGTCAGGAAACAAAAGCATTTTCCGAAGGGCTGGCTGCGTGTCGTGTAATCTGCTAGCATCTGTGGGCCCACAGCTGACGGGAGGGCACAAGGGACATCAAGCGAGCCCACTGGGAAGAGGACTAGATTCTGTCTACTATTTCTAGTGACGTGATTCACTTTCGTCCCCTGCTGTTGATGTTCTCCCTGGGTTTTCAAATGTGAACACCTTAGAAGTGCTTCCATAAACAACAACAGAAGTTGCAAGTTCTACTCTTCTCACTGAGGAGCCTTCAGGGGTTTGGAGGGAGCCAAGAAAAAAGGTGACAAGTGTGGTCACGTGACATAACTGGAAATCTGAGGCCCATTCTGTGGTAGGAATTCTGCAGTGAAAACGGGTCCCCGGGACGGTAGTAATAAACTTGGCACAGTAATCAGCAGCCTCTCAGGAAAGCTATGGGACTAGTAATCCTTTAAAAAGAAAAAAGAAAGAGGACCCTGATGTTTTAAACATGTTGCTATCAAATAGTTAAACAGCCAATCGTTACTGAATACTGCTATGTGTCCAAGTCAATGCTGCGTGTCCTCCGTAGGCGTAAGCTTAATCAAAATTTATTTACAATAGGTAATACCTACAAGTGATGCAAAATTCAAGAGAACAAATGGGTATATAGCAAAACGCAATCAAAATTATTTCTGAAGACATAGGAAACATATCCCTACCTTCAGGTTGCCTGTGACCCAGATCGAGAGAGAAAACTAATACAGGAAATCAAAGGCCCTACCTCAGGGCCTTTGCACTTGCTATTTCTACTTCTCGGAACATTCTTCCCCCACAGAGTGCATGGCTTGCTTGCTTTCTCCTTCAGGCCTTTACTCAACTGTCACTTTCTCCCTTAGGTCTCCCTGGTTACCCTTTCCAATATTTTTACATGCCCTTCTTGTTCCCTCTCAACCCTGTTTCACTGTCCTCTCTCGCAGTTATCATCAACTTACATACTATGAAATGTATATTGTAAATACAAACATTTAATACATTCTTTGGTTATTGCTATCCCTCTTCCCCGCTGAAATTTAAAGTTCATGAGGGTGTGATGTTTGACTACTCTATTCACAGCTATATTCTCAGCACCTAGAACTATACCTGGCACATAGTAGGTGCTCAATAAATATTTGTCGAATGAATCAATGATTGATGCCTGTTTTGGAGAAGTGACAGATCTGTGAGGCTGACAGAATCACTGACAGTGAGGACATCAGGATCCATGAGAGGCAGCAGGGAGTATTTAGTGGACCAAGTCCTCAGAGTCCTTCAAATTACGCCATATGGATACACCTCCCTCTTCTTTGCTTTCTTCCTCTCTAATATTTATAAGTGCCCAGTCAGTGTCCGGCCCCAAAGTGGGCCTGGGCCATGCCTAAGAGGTCCCAACCATGGGCAGAGTGGATCACAACCCTACTTGCAGAATAAAGGTGATGCTACCACCCAGTGTGACAGGAACATGTGATGGACAGCAAGGCAGCTGGTCTAGTCATGTCTCCTCAGAGTGTGGCCCAGAACATCGCAAGGGAGGGGCACATGCCCCTACCATGTGGGCCCCTCCCAGCCCTGTACCTTCCTGAGGGTGTCCAAGAACAGTTCCACAAAAATGCCACATCAGAGGACAATGGCAGATTAGTGGGTTGAGTTGTGGTTCTAGCTCTTGGCAGTTTTATTTTTTGGTCTTTAACATCAATATTGTAAAAATACTACACATTAAAAAAATCACTCAGTGCCTCACCACTTCTAACCATTTTCGTCCTCCTGATTTTATTCCAAAGTTCTCCACATGATGACGTGCTTGTAACCCTGGCACGGCCTGTGCTCCAGTCCCTAACAAGGGGGACACTGGATTAAAGTGGAAAACTCTGTTTTCTAGCTATGACCTAGAGAAGGCTCTGACCCCCAAGAGATGGGAGACCTGCCAGCCAGGCCCCTGCGAGCCCTGGTGCCGGCACCACCCAGGACAGGCCCGCCAGCATGAATGCCGAGCTCCCAGCTCCCAGGCCTGTCAGACCCGGAGGCCACGCTTGCCTCACTGCGGCAGATCCCTGGGAAAGCAGAGAGGCTGGAGGTGGAGGGAACCCAAGGGAGTTTCTGGCTCAGAATCTCTTTCTGCAGCCCACAGTACAGATGCCCAGACACCTGTATATTTTTGATTTCCACCCACCGGTAAACAGGTTCTTTCATACGTTGCCGAGGGGAGTGTAATCTGTACAATTTGGCAGAAACTATTAGAAAAGCTTATGCCCCTTGACCTAGTAATTTCGCTTCTAAGAATTTCCTCTACAGTGATGTGTACATATCCTGCGAACTGAAGAGGCCACAAAGATAGGCCATGCGGGAACGTTCATAAGAGCAGACTAGAAACAAGCCACGTGTCCAAAAAGGTTCTGATTTTTAAAAAACTGTTGTCCCGTGGTACAGTGAATATTCTGTGTCTTTTAAACAAGACCGAAGAGATGCTGTGTGAACACGTGTGGAACTATCTCCAAGATTTATCATGACGTTGAAAAAAGGAAAGAGCAGAGCGCGCAGCAGAGCACGTTACCCTTCGCCCCGTCTGAGCCGTGTCTGCGCACACCGTGTCTCAGGCTTCCAGAGCCCCGGCGCCTGCGAGGAGGAAACCGGGGGCCTGGGGACGGAGGCAAGAGGGAGGCTTGCTTTTCAGAGCATTTTATACCTTTTAAATTTTCTACCAACTGGCTATACAGCTACTTAAAAGATTTAAGGGAAAAAAAGAAAAAGGGAAAGCTCCTCTAGTGATTCTGACGTTCACAGAGATTAAGATGTGAATGCGGCACTGCCGAGACCACCCAGGAGCGTAAACATGTCCCTTAAACTATGAAAGATCAATCCACCGGGAGTGAAAACATCTCCCTTGGGGGCGCGGGGTGGGCACAAGCTGGGAACACAGGCTTGTCCCACGTTCACACAGCGCGGCTGAGGCTAGCCTGGTTCTGACTCACTCTGAGCTGACCCAAGAGACAGTAATTTTCATTCTCTGGGATCTCAGTGCCCTTGGTGCTGGGAGCTATGGTTCTTGTTCTTGGATTCTGACCCCACGTTTCTTCAAATCCCTCTGTCAGTTTTCTCTGCCCAAATCTGTCTCTTCGGCTTCCTTTTTGCCTCCACGGACCTGAGACCTTTCTCTTACTCCTCTACTCTACCCTGGGGTCGCCTGGTCTTGCAGATAAGATCTTACACCGGTGGTGGCAGATTTGACATCCCATGTGACAAGTCCCTGGTGCCCCATTCACAGAATTTCCCATTCTGTCTCTTTTCCTCCCTCTCTCTCAGTTACCTCCTGGAGGTGCCTCCAACTATTTGCTCATGCCTGTTCCCAGCACCCTTTTGCTCCCTCAGCACACCCTGACTTCAGTTATTCATTTCTTGAAACAGGGTCTATGACTCCTCACAACACTACCTTTCTGATCTCAGAGTTCATTAAAAAGTTCCTCTGCTCCTTTCATTGCCACCCCCCTTTCTGCACATCCATGAGACCCCATTTGGCCTGTGTGGGAAACAGATCGCGTACATTCACAGTTAACTGTGGCTGTTGTCTCCCAGATGGGCTTACCCTGACTCAACATGTATTTCTAGGATGTGGGAAAATGCGCAATATTTAAAGGCATAGGCTCCAGATTCAAACCTCCCTGGTTTAAATTATTGCTCTGCTGGCTGAATGATTGGGTGTGTGACCTTGCAAAACTTACTCAGCTTCTCTGGGCCTCATTTTTCTCATCTTGAAAATGGGGAAAATAACAATGCTCCCCCCTTAGGTGTGTGTGAGGGCAAAGGAATATGTTAACACAGTGCTGACTACAGGGCCTGGACCGTATCAAACTCTCAAAGAATAAAAAGGCTATTTTGTTATTTTTACAACAAATAATTGGGCTTTGGAACTCTTTCTAGACTACGTTCACTGGTTTTATACCTGGATGCTGACAATAGTATATGAACCTAATGTTGGAGATTTTATCTTTTCAAACAAACACGTATTTCTGACACATGTGATACATATCATCCCACTTGGTCCTTAAACCAAGTTGGGCCATGGGTGGTGCACTTGGTCTCCCTTTCCTTTCCTATGTCACAGACCATGGGGCCAGCTTTGGCCTGAGAGTTGTAGTTTACTTACTGAACTCTGATATAGATTATGCTGTTAAATCAAAATATAAATCTAATGAAATGGATATGCTTAAGAAACCTTGCACTTTGTTAATAGTAATTGTTTATATTTATTGAATATTTACTATGTGCCAAATATGGTTCCAAATATTTTGCATATATTAACTTATTTCATCCTCAAGCCACCATCTTTGGTAGCTGTGGTCTGTCCCATTTTACAGATGGGGAAACTGAGGCACAGGGAGGTTAAGTCAATTTCCCAAGGCCACATGGCCTCAAAGTAGCATAGATGGGATTCACATACAAGCAGTTTAGCACCAGAGTCTGTGTCCTTAACCATTTTGTATCTCGTTCGGAAGCATTAACTTATACAGCAATTTGGTGGGGAGAAAGGGGATGGGAGGAGCCAAGTAACCTGTAGAAACTTCAGGAACAAATGTGTTTTAGAACCATTCACCTTGAAGGCGAGGAGGTGGGAAAAGGCTGCCTGTGTTGCATAAGGAACGGCCAGGCTGGGAACCTGTGGGGGTTTCCCTTCACGCTGGGGCAGCAGAGGATACGGATGAGACTGCAGAGGCATCCTGATTGGAGAAAGGCACTTGATTGGATCTCATTAAATTTTAATCATAAACTGAATTCAAAATAAATTGAAAACTAGTTGACAGAGCACAAACAAAGGGTGATGATAAATGGTGATGCATCAAGAGAGGGAGATAGCTTCCAGGGGACGCCTCTGAGGCAAGGACGGAAGGGATTTAATGAAGGTGTTGTGTCCCTGGAAGAAGACAAATAGCAGAGCAAGAAACAGAGGAAGGGCAGGAGTGAGCAGCCTGAGTAATTAATAAACCACATCACCAGCTCCAAGCAATCAAGGCTTGCAGCTGAAAGCCAGCTGCTTGGATTTTTTTTTTTAAGCGTTCTTTGGGTCAACAATAGGGTTGAAGACTCCTAGACATGCAGCATGAATATTTTCAGGTGAACTTTAAAAATAAATATATAAATTTACAGCTAGGAAGATCCTCAGATCCAAATTGGATCAGACACTTTCAACAACAGATACTCAAGGTCTTACTTCACTCCTCAGGGAGTAGTTTTCTTACGTGTCTGAAAGTCATGGATTAAAAAAAATCTTTAAACTCATTAATGTTCTTTGCTTACTGCCCAACTGCATGCAAACTTTCACAATATCGGTTTGCTTCATAGAAGTTGGTTTTGAGTGAACTTGTTTGGCCCAGGGTCAAATTCCAGGGAAGAAATACTTCCAAGTTTACTTGCAGAATTTCCCAGACAGAGCAGTTCTTCCATTTGGCTTGCCAGAGGAATGGAAGCAATGGTGAGCCCTGGAGACCAGGGAACATTTATTGGCCCTCGTTCATACCGTGCACAGTATGACTCATGTCAGGCTAAAGGAAGCATCGCGTGACCTGACCCGATTTGAAGAAGGCCGCTCTTGAAGTCCTCTGAGCCATTGCACAAGGAGGAGATAGACGAATGGGAATAACTGTCTACGTCACGTTGGACATTGGTAATGAACATCATGAGAACAACCTCAAAACAGCCCAAGGGTTGTTTATTTGTTTGCTTGCTTGTTTCAGATAAGATTTCTCCACATACACATTTGTGATTAATTCAGGCCAGAACCCAGAGAGAAGGAGAAGAATGGGCGGGAAGGAAAAATCAGGAGAGGGAGAAGAAGGGATGGAAAGGAAGGAAGGAGAATGGAAGAGATGCGAATCAAGGAAAGTGTAGAGGCCTTAAAGGAAGTTTTTTTTCATTGCTTTTAGTGAGAGAGGAAGAAGGGGAGAGAGAGAGAGAGAGAGGGATAGAAACACTGATATGAAGAGAAACATAAGCTGGTTGCCTCTCACATGTTCCCTGACTAGGGACCAAACCTGTAACCTAGGCATGTGCCCTGACTGGGAATCAAACCCATGATCTTTCAGTTTATGGGATGATGCTCCAACCAACTGAGCCACGCTGGCCAGGGCTTGCAAAATTTTTTTAAGATTTACTCTTTATTGGTGTAAGAGAGAAATATTTAAATAGTGACTTTTACATATCTGTGGGTATGGGCAGTTGGAAGGAAAGGGAAAGAATGAATCCAGGTTAAAAGGCAAGAGTGTTACAGATAAGCTGGTAAGCCAGGAAGGGTCTTAGCAGGCATCACAAAGCGGGAAGAGAGTTCAGGGATGGAGGGAGACCTGGTGACCCTGGGAGGGGAAAAAGGAAAAACACCGGGGACCTGAGTGCAGGAAAACAATGAGCCAGAGAAAAGCCAAGTTTCCCTCATCACTGCGGGAGCTGCCAAGAGCCCAACCAGTCTAGGTCTGTGGGGTGGAAGGAAGGGGGACATGCGGGGTGGGGGGCTCGTTGGTCCCAGATAGCTTGATTTCAGCTGCCTTATCAGGGAACCAAGACAGACCAGCACAGAACTTAGGGTCACAAGGGGGATGAAAGCCCACCCTCTCCCCTAGCCAGTATATAGCTTCCTGTCTCCAGGAAGGTCTGTGTACAGGCACGGAGCGAGCTGAGCGGTCAGACAGGGAAGCACATGTGGCAGCAGAGAAGGCCTGCTGGGCAAGAGACACAAAGAGTGTCGGAGGGAGAAAGGATGGCCTGGGTTTCGTGAACTAAAAATATCTTGGTGACAATGCTCTGGGAAGACATGAGAGAAGCCTGGGGGGAGGGCTTCTTGATTCCAACCCTCAGAGGCTGTCACACCAAAGGACTGCAGGATTGTTTTGATAAGGAAATGTGATCAAACATTAGGGGTCATTTCGTGGGATCTGAGAGGAATTTAAAGTGTGATGTGCCTTCTCTGTGTTCTTTTCTGCATCAGTTGCCTTCCACTGATAGATGTTTTTAAAGACTAATCTAAAATTGCCCGCAGCAGAAGAATGATTTGAATTCAGGGTATTCCTGAGATTTCGATTCCATGGTGTGTAAAAAAACACAGATTTCATTTAGACAAACTACCCACATAATCTATCTTTCTGAATGCCTATTAAAGAATGCCTGAAAATATGACTGCCTTCTTTTCATTTTATTTTCGGGGCATTTTGAAGTCACTAACTCCTTCATCCTGAGAGAAGCAGGCCCAAACACTTTCTGCCTCTGCACCCTCCAGAAGTGACCGACATGCTGGTTCCCTGCCCAGACTCCGCTTCTCGTCAGCCCGCCCCACACAACGTGCAGAGCGGTTGCCGCGGTGTCTAGCTCATCGTGTTCCACTGTGGAATGACTTGGAGCTGCAGCGCCAGATTAAGAATGACTGTGGGTGGTCTTTCTGGATCAAAACTAGGCTGGCAGCCAAACAACAGTTAGCCTGATTTCAGATAATGGTGCATCAACATTTGAAAATACAATCAGTAACTCATCACAAGTGAAACATCTCAAAATTCCTGACCTCTCATCCCAGGGGCCTGGGGAGAGCCATCTAAAAACATGATGAGGACCATACCAGGCCTCGATATTCCACAGAAGGAGTTTAGCAATACCAAGAGCCCTGAGTCAGCCCATCGCAGTCACCAGGGCCTGTTTGAACTGAACCGACAGAGAGTAACTGCCCAAAAGAAACAATAATGACAAAACCAAAAAAACAGTGGTTTGGGAAAGGTTAAGGATTCTGTGTGTCTGCCATCTAACAATGTGTCCAGTCCCAGTCACCACCCATACATGGCATCAAGACGTGCCTGCCAGCCTCCTTTTCGCTCCCACGAAAGGCCCCCCGCACCGCGATTGGTGGAGCCTGGGAGCGGTTTCCAGCTCCAGCGAAGTCCGTCATGCAGTCTTCTGGAGCCAGACTCGCCTGCCAGCTAGCTCTCTGGCCTGCCTTGACTCTGGGCAAGTGCACAGGACAGTTCTTCCTGCGTAACCCAAACGGGACATGAACTAATTCAAGAAAGCCCCGTTTTCTCCTATTCCGCTGGAGCCAGGAATCCTGCCTGAATTCTAGGCAGCCCTCCCGCAGAGTCACGTGGCGGCCCAGCCTTCCCCCTGCCTCGCACTCCGACTGCTCGTTTACCTTTAGCCTTGAGAGCAGATGAGTGAAACAGAAATCAGAGCAGCCTATGTGAAAGGGTCCTGGGCACCTACGAGGTGTTTGACAGTATACTGGGGCGGCCAGCGGGTAGAAAAGAATTAAGAAACAATGGCCTTTTCCTCCAGGGACTAACCATCTAGCAGCAGGAGGCAAAATTAATATATTTGAAAAATCAGTAAAGAAAACAAGTCTTCTAAGACCACCCATTACGGCTCCCCTCTGGGACTCCCATTACCCTGGCCTTATTTCGTTAGAAAGGAATTCATACAGCATCATGCTAGTTTCCCGCCACCCCCTCACCCCCACACATTTTATTGATGAAGAAATCCAGGCCTAGGGAAACCAAAGTGAATTGCCGAAGTCTCAGAGTCAGCAAGAAGTGGAGTGGGAACTTGAAACCAAGTGTCTTGTCCTCTTTTAAAAAACATTTGGTCTCTTTTTTTCTCCTCATTTAAAAATATCCCCCTATTCTAAGAGATCATCTTGAACTTAAAAGATACATGAAGCGTGATGACCTTTTAAGATAAAGTAATAGCATTTTCCCCTAAAGGCTCTGTCCAGAGCCAGCAAATGTCTCGGTTGTGGGAGGGGAGGGCTGCTGGAGGGGGCTGAGGTGGCAGCTCAGGGCCAGCACAGCGCTGAGCTGAATTTCTGGCCCGAGAATGTAGTGTTAATTTTTTCCCTGCATGAAACAGGGATCAAGAAAACTTGGGAGTTCGCCTTTCCACCTCTGCTACTGACGAATTCTGAGGCTGGAAGCCAATTACTCAATCTTTGCCAGCCCCGGCTCCTTCCTTGGGGAAGTGTGGCTTGAATTCTTCATCCAAACGTGTGGAGACGTTAAGTCCTCAAACAAATGGTTCCCAGGCAGCACCAAACCGCCCGCTCCGGTGTGGGCGCCTCTGCTCCCCAAAGAGTTAATCTCCACTAGCCTGTGTGAAATACTAAACCATCAACACTTTCTCTTTCTCGAGGCAGAAACTTAACTGCCGTTTTCTCAGCCTAAGCTGGTCTCTACAAGAACAAGTTAGAAGTGGGGAGAGGGAGGGAGGTGGAGGAAAAGAGGGCAGAAGATTTCAGTAAAAGAGAAAAACAGCCTGTTCTGAAAATGGATCAGGGGTTCAGAAGTAAGGCTAGGGACGCAACAAGTCTGGACAACTTACCTTGACACCACGGCGGGCAGACCGTGGTCACAGGGTGGCCGTGCTCCCTCCTTCCCCTGTCACTCTACCTTGGGTCGCTCCTGCTGCCCTCCACCCTCTCCGGCCCAGGTAAGCAGTAGAACAGGCTCTGAAGCAGGAAGTGGAAGTTGTATGCAAATTTCTACCGAGGCTAGGAAGCCTCAGCTCTGAAATATCCCTGTGGGCAGTGAATCAACAGCTGAGAAGTCACTTTATTTCTTAAAACAGAAACCTCCTTCATTCACTAGAAAAGGCTACTGACCAATTAGACTGCATTTTTGTTTTCATCACCCAGCTGAGTATTTGCTGGGGAATGTCCCCGGGGCCCTGGACTTCAGTGTTATGGCAGCACCCCAGCCTGGGAGCTGCCAGGGGAGGGCATTATACTTGGGTGTTAAAATCAGTTATTCATTAGCAGTTCCTAGGAGAATGGGAACATAGAGTGGGGAGGACTATAAAGCAAGAGCTTCTTTATATTTCTAATTGCTCTTAAAACACCATCATATACTGCCCTGAACGTATCCCCCTGTGAGCAGGCACATGTACATACATACACATACACACACTCACACATGCAAACACACACATACTCTACCCCATTGACAGACATGAAAAAATGACTACTTTTAAGAAAACACAGCCCTGGCTGGGTAGCTCAGTTGGTTAGAGCATAGTCCTGATATGCCAAGGTGACAAGTTCGATCCCCAGTCAGAGCACAAAAAAGGATCAATCAATGAATGCATAAATGAGTGGAACAACAAATCAATGTTTCTCTCTCTCTCAAATCAATCAATTTTAAAAAACAAAATAAGAAACAAAACACACATACACATGGTTATGCATTTTTCATGACCTCAAGCTTATTTTCCCCTCCCTTCTTCGTTTAATCAGTAGCCTGCAGAGTTCTTCGCTGAAGGAGATGCCGGACACAGGATGAGGGGGTAGCGTGGAGTGTGATGGAGGCCGTGGTGGCTGGAGCTCTAGAGTCGGAGGGATCTCGTGTGAGCTAGGTTGTGCCACTGGCCAGCTGGGAACCACATCTGGGTCCTGGGCAGGCACACTGTGCTCCTAGTGGGGCTGTCTCCCCACCCTGTGCAGGGACAGACCCCAGGCTGCAGGGCTCTGCTCCAGCGAGCCATGTGATGCGGGCTGCTCTGCATTCTGCAAACAGAGGGAATGCTGCTTATTTTTAAAATAGCGTGTTCAGGTCATCTATGTTTTGATATATCCTTACAATGGAATATTATGCAGATGTTAAAAATAATAAATATTTATTTATGTATATATTTCTTTCTACAAACTATCATGGAAAAGTGAATATTATTTAATGAAAAACATGATCTCATTTTTGCCAATATAGGTGAGGTCTGTCCAGAAAGTATCCAGCCGTGTATATGCAAAATAGAGACATTTATTGAAGAAGATACAAGAAACATTGTACATAGGACAATCATGCTTCAGTCCCCTTCAAAGTGAGCATCTTGGGACCTCACACAGTTCTCCCAGTCACCATCAGATGCCCTGTCGTATCTCATTCGTGGTCTGAAATCTCTTCCCTTTCAAAGGTGATTTTAGCTTTGGGAAAAGCCAGAAGTCACAGGTGCCAAATCTGGGCTGTAGGGGGGCTGAGTCACCTGGGTGGTTTGAAGTTTCGTCAAAAACCTCTGCACAAGATGTGATGCATGAGCAGGCACGCTTTCGTGATAAAGCTGCCAATCACCACTTGCCTGTAGCTTCAGCCTTCTGAATCATCTAAATAGTTTCTACAGATGAATGTTCAAACTTAATGCAAAATTTGATACAGATTTGTTGCTCTATTTGCTCAGTCATTTTGAATGTGACAACCACACAGGACACATGCTCACTCAACAGCATCTACTGCCCCCACTGACGAGTACAGTGAAGTTGTCATTGTTCGCACATGCACATTCCAGTCCACTGTCCTTGGCTGTCAGCTTACATCGATGTCACACAAACTGTTCTCGTTATAGTAACAGTGGCTGGACTTTTTCCAGACAGACCTCATATAACAGTAAACGCATATTCGCACATGTATGTAGATAGATTTGTTTGTTCAGTACTGCTCCCAGTACCTACCTAGCACACTGTCCAGAACATAGTAGGCAATCCCTATATATCTGACAAATGGCCAAAAGTGACAGAAATTTTGGGAAGAATGCATGTTAAGTGGCTGTCACCTCGAGGGAATGGGATTGGAGGGACCAAATGAGGATGGAGGGCTTTTATGCTCTGCACACACATGTCCCCCCACAATAAACATTAGCACTTTAATCATTAAAAAGAATAAAGGTTTTTTAAAAAAATAGTAAAAACGTTACCTTGGCCTTGAATTTTCTGCCTTTAAATATTATAATAATCTTTTTATAAGCTAGGGTGAAATGGCGTTCTGTGGCATGCTTGGTACCAGAACACGTAGAAAAAGCTGTTGGCATCAGGAGATGAGAAGGGGAATGTGGTGAGTGGCAGGGAGCAGGAACAAGAGGGAGAGCAGGGGGCAGGGTAGGGTGAACATATTTTTCATTTCTCTTGATGCCCTTAGGTGGATTTGGAAAATCCTGGAAGATGCTTCTGTCAAGTCCTACCTTTGGAATGCAACCCATCAGGAAGAACAAGAGGGATTTTTCCGTTTCTCCCACCATTTCCCCAGATGTGCGGGGCCTAAGAGTCCTGTATGAACAATGGCAAGTGCTGAAGTGTAGTTTTTAATTGCCGTTAGCTGGGCCTGCCTCCTGTCTCACGGTACGCCACGCAGAAAGGCAGCACTTGGGGAGAGTGACGCGTTCCTACCTAGAAGCCTTTGCCGAGTCTTCTACTGGAAGCAGCCCGGGGATGGAAGCTGTTAAGAGAGGGTGTTGTGAACACGAGAAACCTCTGTTGGAACACGCCCCAGGCAGTTTCAGTGAAATATGATTACAAAAGAAGTGCGGGGGAGGCTGGGGAATGAACCCTCCGGGCCTTCAGGAGCCCCCACTGGGAGCTTGTTCTCAGGCTCACACACACACCCTTTGTAGCTGCCATCACAGGAGGACCTACACACACGCCCTGTCAACACACTGGATCCTCCAAATAGCCCCGCGAGCTGTATTTAGTGTCATTCCCACTTTATCTTTGAGGAATTGCAGTCTCAGAGACATTGAGTAACTTCTCCAAGGTCGTACAGCCAGTCTGGGGTGAAGGATTCCAAAACTGCTGAGGTGAAGGTTACTTCCTCCCCACTGCTGCCCTGTGGCCATCTGTCCTTCCTACATGCTTGGGTAGAACACAGGGAACTTGCTTTCTTCTCCTAACTCTGGCAATGTTCAAGAGGGAGAAAAAAAGAGGTGTAGGTAACAAAGCAGCGGTGCTGTGTTTACACGGTGAATGAGTAATAGGTTGAGGTCAAGATGCGGGTCAGCCTCATCTCTGCAGTTCGAAGTCTGGGGTGGGAAGGATTTGTTTGCCAGCTTCTACAGTTTGCTCAGCATTCTAGATAAAGGTCAGTTCTCCCCACCTCTGAAAACAAAACAAAACCATTTGGATTAATGCTCAGAAACTTTCCATTCTACAGCATTACTCTATGAATAGAAAAGGAGCGGAGAAAGGAAGAGCCTTGGGCAAGGCTTGATTTTCCATTTTTTAAATGCTATGATTCCAAATGTAGGAAGGGCAGAGTAAAACTGCGACACATCCTAAGGAAGGGCACACCCCCGCCCGGCATGGCCCTGAACGGCCTTGTTCAAAGGGTTGCCAGCCCTCAGAAAGCTCTGGCCGACTCCCTGTGACTTCTTGTCGTGGAGTCACTGCTGGGACAGAGGTGGGAAGAGGAGAAAGTCTCAGACTTCCCATGCCCGGCCCTTCCTGGTCACTGCAGACAGCGTAGGCGCCAGACACACGGACCGAAACATTCCCCACGTGCTCTCGTGTCCCTTTCTGAAGCTACAACTGCCGCGGTGCGGGCAGCTCCAAACCAACACCCACTGGTGGGCTTCCCAGGGCCCTGGAGGGCTGCTTCCAGTGCAGAGGGGCTGCCAGAAGCAGAGTCCATCACCACCCTCCTCCCCCACCTGCTGCCCGGGGGCCGGACCTGCCACCTCCAGTCCGGGGCGGGCTGCTTCCTTCTCAGCGAGCTCCCTCTTGGAACTGTTTCCTGTCCCATCAGCACAGCAGTCAGGACCTAATGAGTCTCACAAAGAGGCCCTGGTGACACAGACCCTCACAAGGAAAGGCCCTCAATCTTTCCCCTTCCAAGAGGTTCCTCAATGCCAGCACAGGTCTCCTGACCCCCATCCCCTATCAAGAGGATCCTGGGAACAGTAGCGTTCATCAAGCTACGAAAGGTCCTGCCATGTCATTTTCCTAGGGCCATGGGTGTCTATTCACCTTACATTTGCATACTTAAAGGGGAGCACTCTCAAGTTCTGAAAAAAGCCAAAGACTATCTGCTCCGAGGTGACTCCCCTCACAGTCAGCTGGACCTGCAGTTGTTGGCAGCTTCTCTTGCTGACAGATGATGACGTCCTTGCACGCTGGGCTCCCATTTTGACCACCACATGAATAGGAGCTAATCTGCACATAGTGCTTATTAAGTGCCAGCAGGGGTCTAAGGACTTTGTGTGATTTACTCATTTTATGAGGTGGGTATTATAAGATTATCTACCATTTATTGAGTATCTACTATGTGCTGAGTGATTTTTATTATCTTTATCATCAAGTGGAGAAATTTATTCACCAGAATTCCAGACAGGTGTTTTTCAAGAGAAAAAAAAAGCAGAGAGAGACCCAGATTCTTTTTCTTACGGGGGGCTGAACACAGTAGGTGAGTCAGATGACAGGGACATTCGGAAAGGGACAATGAGAAGACAGCACGTGCCCAGCAGAGGACGTGGAAGAGACAATGAGGGACTTTGTGGAGCAGCGCAGCACTGAAAAAGTGGGGGAGGGGGGTCCCTGGGTCCCTTCAAGAAAATCTAGGATAAATAATCTTTTTCAAAAAGATTTTATTTATTCATTTTTAGACAGAGGGGAAGGGAGGGAGAGAGGGAGAGAAACATTGATGTGAGGGAGAAACATCAGTCAGTTGCCTCTTGTACGTGCCCCGACCAGGGACTGAACCTGAAACCCAGGCAAGTGCCCTGACCAAGAATCGAACCAGCAACCTTTTGCTTTGTGGGACAGCACCCAACCAACTGAGCCACACCAGACAGGGTGACAAATAATCTTACATTATTCTCCAAGTCTTCTCTGGTTAAATGTACTCAATTGTTTGACTATGGACATGTACATGGGTAGCTTTATTTAGGTTACATTTAAAAATTAGGTTGGCTACTATCAAAGAAGTAGAAAATAACAAGTGTTGGCGAGGATATGGAGAAATCAAAACCCTGTGCACATTGGTGGGAATCTAAAATGGTGCAGTCACTACAGAAAACAGTATGATAGATTCTCAAAAAATTAAAACTAGAATTACCATATTACCCAGCAATTTCACTTGTGGGTATCTACCCAAAATCATTGAAAGCAGGGTCTGGAAGAGCTGTTTGTACACTGGGTTCAAGCAGCATTATTCGTAATAGACATATGGGAGAAGCAACCAAGCGTTGGATGAATAAATGGCTCAACAAGAGTGGTGCATCCACACAGTGGAATATTAGTCAGCCTTGAAAAGGAAGAAAATTCTGACCTGTGCTACCACATGGATGTACCTGGAGGACATTACGGTAAGTCATAAAATGACACGCTGGTCACAAGAGGACAACGACTGAATAACCCCACTTCTATGAGCGACCTGGAGTGATCACATTCACAGAGACAGAAATCCGAGTGGTGGTCGCCAGGGCCGGGAGAGGGAGCAACTGGGGGTCATTGTTTCGTGGGTGGAGAGTTTCTCTTTTGTGAGATGAAAAGAATTCTGGAGATGGATGCTGGGGACAGCTGCACAAATGTGAATATACTTAGTGCCACTGAACTGTGTGCACTTAATGCACTTAAAATGATGAAAATGCCGAATTTTATTCTATGTGTATTTCACCACAATTAAAACACAATAAAAATTTCCAAAGCAGCCCTGCACAGTAGGTTTTATTAACCTCATTTTACAGGTGAGGAAATTAAGGTGCAGGGAAGGTCGTTAGGTACTTGCTAGGGCTACCCAGCTGGGTTTCAAACCACACATGACTCCCTACAAAGGCCACGCCCATCCCTTGCACCATGCTGCCTGGCACCCACGGAGGGGGTGGTAAGGAGGGCAGTGGGCATATACTGAAGCCACATAGAGTCACCGCATTTCTGCACCCTTTTCCCTCTCCAGAATGCCCTTCCTTCAACATCACTTTTTCCAGTGTCCTTATTCTCTCCTCTGCCTTTCCCTCATCAAAAGGCACTCTCAGGAAGAGGCCTGATCACTCATTTATACCGAAGTTACATGGTGTGAATTTAAATCAACGTGCTCCCTCTCTGAGGGGCGCTTGCATTTTAAGCCTCATCACCTTCTATGAAATGAAAGCCTTTGTTCCACATTAAAGGAATTTCAGGCATCAGGGACCAACTAGGGAGGAGTGGGAGGGGGATGGTGGCAGGTAGGGCAGACAGAAGCCAAGGAAATGCATTAAATGGTGGAAACTTTAGGTACAAAGTTAGAGGGGAGGTAGATTTTTTGGACAGACTGGTATTTCACGGCAACGCAAAGATGTGAGGCCTTGAAGCAAGGGAGGTGCGTGAACCGCCCCCTCTGAGCAAACTTGGAGACTAACCTCCAGTCTCCAAGTCTTGTTTGCCATCAGAACTGTGCACATCCTACAAAAGAGCCACTGAAAGGTTGACTTCCCCCTGGTGTCATTTCCCTGACAATTTTCAATGCCTCTTCTCTTCTTGTCATTGTGAAATTCCGGTCTAAGGCGGCAGGTGCGGTAGCTGGAGACCTCTGTCCAACTGATCTGAGCGATCAGCTCTTCAGTGTCAAGACGGCACTCGATGCACCGCTGACCGTGTGTGCTGTACAGAACCTGAGGGGAGTCCTGTGGACGCGAGGGCCTGTCTCCGGGTGCCCGCGCCCTGAGGCGGAGCAATCGTGGGAGAGGAAAAGACGTGCTGACAGTATCCAGGTGAAGAGACTAGGCTGCCAGTCAGGCTTCTGGTCTGAGTCCCAACCCCACCTCCTGCCAGCTATATGACCTCAAGGAAATATCTTAACTTCCTGGTACCTCGGTTTCTTAATCTGGGAAACGAGAAAAGTAAGATATCTCTGTCATGGGTGATCAAGGCTCCAGATGCACTGGTTCTGGCCACAGCCTTTGTGTGCGAAACCCGTCTTCTTCCCTCCAGGGAGATGAAGTGTGTCCCCCAGCACAGAGCGTGGTGACTGGGGACCAGTGCTGATTGTAGCCCCACTCGCCTCCTCAGCCAGGTGCCAGCCGCAGTGCTGTGCACAGCAGCCCTCAGGACTGTTAGGGAGAGTCGACGAAACGACCTATGTGCAGTGTCTGGCATTGTGCTCAATAAATATTGGCTGCTCTTATAACACTAAAGATTACATATTAAGTAAATGCATAACTCGATTAGTTATCAGCCAATACAGTAAGAAAAAAAAAACTAAAGAAAATAGTAGATAATGCAAATATGCATATGTAGTAATAAGATGTATTTTTATGCTAACGATTAAATAAGGGTGTGTCGTATGTTAGAGAACTTACTGGGAATCAGAGAATCCAATCACACGTGAGGATCCAGTGGAGGAAAAACCAAAGGTCTAACCACATACCTCTTGAGGGCTTTCACCTGCCGTGCTCTGCACTCCATCTGGGGACAGACTGACCACTTTGCTCTCAGACCACAGGAAATCTCAAGTGGAAGCAGAGTTGTCTTCTCTCTCTAAGCTTGCTGCCTTAATGCCACACCTTCCTGGCAGAAGAAAAATATTTATGTATTCTTTTAATTTAAAAGATCTTCACTTTTAGGTTTATCTGGCTGGTAGAATGCATATAGAACTAAGAGGAGACAGGGATAGCAATGATATCTATAAGAAAGAGGTTCTTAGGACTTCTGGCTAAGATGGAGGCATAGGTAGACACACTGTGCCTCCTTACACAACCAAAAGAAGGACAACAACAAATTTAAAAACAAAAAACAATCAGAACTGCCAGAGAATCGAACTGTATGGAAGTCCAAAAACCAAGGAGTTAAAGAAGAAACAGTCATCCAGACTTGTAGGAGGGGTGGAGACGGGCAGCCAGGGGGAGAGGACTCGCAGTAAGGCAGTGGCTGGCAGAGTGGGTGATCCCACATTTGCCTGCAGATAAACAGGAGGAGCAACTCGGGAGCAAGACAGACAGCACAGCCCAGGATTCCAGTGTGGGAAAATAAAGCCTCAAAACCTCTGACTGAAAACACTGTGGGTGTTGAGGCAGCAGGAGAAACTCCCAGCCTCACAGGAAAGTTCCTTGGAGAGACCCACAGGGTCCTAGAATGTACACAAACCCACCCACCCGGGAATCAGTGCAAGAAGGCCCCAATTTGCTTGTGGGTAGTGGGGGAAGTGACTGAAATCCTGCAGAGAGTGGAGCAAGCAGTACTATTCCCTCTTGGACCCCTCTCCCACAGACAGCATCACAACTCAACGACGTGGGTTACCCCGCCCTGGTGAACACCTAAGACTCCGCCCCTTAAAGTAACAGGCGCACCGAGAAAAAAAATGGCCCAAATGAAAGAAGACATCAAAGCTCCAGAAAAAATACAACTAAGCGACCGAGAGATAGCCAACCTATCAGATGCACAGTTCAAAACACTGGTAATCAGGATGCTCACAGAATTGGTTGAGTATGGTCACAAAATAGAGGAATAAGTGAAGGCTATGAAAAGTGAAATAAAGGAAAATGTGCAGGGAACCAACAGTGATGGGAAGGAAACTAGGACTCATATCAATGGTTTAGAGCAGAAGGAAGAAAGAAACATTCAACCAGAACAGAATGAAGAAACAAGAATTCAAAAAATGAAGAGAGGCTTAGGAATCTCTGGGACAACTTTAAAGGTTCCAACATCCAAATCATAGGGGTGCCAGAAGGAGAAGAGGAAGAGCAAGAAATTGAAAACTTATTTGAAAAAGTAATGAAAGGGAACTTCCCTCATCTGGCAAAGGAAATAGACTTCTAGGAGGTCCAGGAAGCTCAGACAGTCCCAAAGAAGTTGGACCCAAGGAAGCACACACCAAGGCACATCATAATTACATTAGCCAAGATTAAAGATAAGGAGAGAATCTTCAAAGCAGCAAGAGAAAAGGAGACAGTTACCTACAAAGGAGTTCCCAAAGGACTGTCAGCTGATTTCTCAAAAGAAACCTTACAGGCATGAAGGGGCTGGAAAGAAGTATTCGAAGTCATGAAAGGCAAGGACCTACATCCAAGATGACTCTATCCAGCAAAGCTATCATTTAGAATGGAAGGGCAGATGAAGTGCTTCCCAGATAAGGTCAAGCTAAAGGAGTTCACCATCACCAAGCTCTTATTATATGAAATGCTAAAGGGACTTATCTAAGAAAAAGAAGATAAAAAATACAAACAGTAAAGTGACAACAAACTCACAACTATCAACAACCAAACCTAAAGAAAAAAACAAAAATAAACTAAGCAAACAAATAGAACAGGAACAGAATCACAGAAATGGAGATCACATGGATGATTATCAGCAGGGGAGGGGGAAGAGGAGGGGAAGAAAGGAGTAATAGGTACAGGGAGCAAGTAGCATAAACGGTAGGTAGAAAATAGACAGGGGGAGGTTAAGGAGGTTAGTATAGGAAATGTAGAAACTAAAGAACTTATATGTATGACCCATGGACATGAACTAAGGTGGCGGATGTGAGTGGGAGGGGCTGTGCAGGGCAGAGGGGAATAAAGGGGGGAAAATGGGACAAATGTGATAGCATAATCAATACAATCTATTTTTTAAAAAAGAAAGAAAGATGTTCTTAGAACTTCATCTTAAAAACAATGAGGCCAAGAAATTTTACTCTGTGTGTGTGAAGAGAGAGAGAGAGAGAGATTGTACTTTGATACTATGCAAAACAAACAAACAAACAAAAATCCAGAACACTTGCAACCCTTTTTTTCTATAACTATTCAGCCTTTGCTCCTGAGCTTCCATCCCACTAAAGGGTGGGGAAAAGACCTTAGGCTCACCAGTCAGAGTCCATTGTTTCTGTCAGCCCAGTCCCTCTTTGGTAATTAGTCTTTCTTTCGGCATTTCTACCTTTCTCTTCAAGATAGGGTCTAGATGTAGAGGAAGCCCGCGGGTCTCCCTGTGAGTGAGGGCAGTGCCTCAGATCTGTGTTGGGCTTTATGTTCTCTTTGGAAGTAGTCTTTGTCCCACTGGGCACCTTGATCACATCTGAAGACTGTGACAGTGTAGGACAAGCACGTTCTTTTCTAAATGCTCACGTTGGCTCTCCTGGCAGGGTAAGCTGACTTGTTCTTCACCTTCCCCGGGAGACTCTCTCAAGAACTGGACTGAGCTTGGTGCAGTTCAATGCAGATTGGTTGTTGATGTTGGTAGCAGAGTGAACCCCGATATCCATTCTCTTTTTCTGCCCTAGTAATAGACTCTTTAGTTGTGCAAATGGCTACCCAGAATAAAGACTACATTACCCAGCCTTCCCTGCAGGTAGAGATGGCCATGTTGATTAAGTTCTGATCAATGAAATATAAGAAGTTAGGCCCTTAGAGCAGAGGGGCATGACTTCCTCTTTTCCTTTCCCTTTCTCATTGGTGAGACCATGGATATAGTGGTACGTTGAACTGTTGGGGAACAGCAATACCCTAAGGCTGGTGAAAAACAAGATAGAAGAACTGTGGGTCCCTGGTAACACCAGAATCTATACCCTAGGTATGTAATATTACACAAGACTCCTCTTTGACTTGTCTTATTAGAGTTTTCCCACTAATATCAAATCTCAACACATCCTCCTCTGCAACAGCTTTAAGTAGGAGATAGGTTTTCCTTGAAGATTGTGGGCATTTCCATCATTAGTAATTTTGAGAATGCTCAACCACAGAAAGGATTTGAGGACTGACAGCCTTGGACCAGAATGGAGAATAACTTATCCCTCCCTCTGGGCCTCCTGAATGGGGCCAGGACCCTGGATAGAGTGTGTCCAGGGGAGGCAAGCTTGCCTAAGGCAGGAGGCTGCAGGCTGGGGCTCCCTGAAGATGGAAACAGACTAGGAAAAGGGAGCCTGTTTCCGACGGGTCCCCGAGGCTGATAAGGACGCCGACACCGCGAGACCCTGACAACCCATGAAACCACCTGTCTCATACACACATGCACGCGTGTGCACACATACGTGCTGTGCAAATGTCTGCATTCTGCAGAGCTCTAAGACCCTTTGAGAGAGCTTAATTTTCGGCATTGGTGGGGCTCAAGCCTGCAAAAATTGGAATATTTTAAAGGAAGAATTACCTGGCATATGATTGAGAGGTGGAGTGCCGGTGCTAACAGCCCCTGGGAAGGAGGTGATGTTTGTTTTCAACTCCTTTTCATTAGTCGATTCCCTTCATCGGTCCTGGGTGTCCTCCTTTTAGGGTACCCACTTCCCACGAGACTCCTCTCACAGAGGGGCTGCCCTCTGGCCTACCTCCTCACTGTCTCCCCCTCTTCCAGTTCTCCCAGGGTGACAGCAGTCAGGACCGTTGCCCTTCTTTACCTTTTCTTGCCCCAAATCTCATCAACTCTCTGCCTTCCGAGTGCACACCGGCTCCTCTGACACACTCCTGGGTTGGTGGGGTCGGTGGTGAGTGGACGGAAGCTTAAGCCACGAGGCTGGCAAGTGGTGGCGCTGAGATTTTAACCCATGCAGTCTAATGCCAGGCGCTGGGCTGTTTGCCCCGAGTCCTCCGGCTTTTAGAGAACATCCTTTCTTTCACAAACCAAATGACTCCAGTCCCTCTCCCACATCCTGTGGGAAGTCCAGCAGCCTCTCCAACATTTTCAAGGATTCCTGGGTGGGCGGTTGAGTTATATTCTCCTGCTTATTTCCACTTACATTCTTTATCTCTTTAAGTCCTTTTGCCTCTTGCATCTTCTGTCCTCTCTCCCCTTCACCAGTTAGAGAGCGCTGCCTCATCCCCTTATTTCCCAAGGCACACCTAAGCCAAACCTAGCACGGGAAAGGATTCTCATGGATTGGGGTGTTTGGTGACAACCGAGGGACACCATGCCACAGCAGAGCTCAGCAAAGAGCTGCAATTTCAGAACGGAGCCATGGCTATTCTAGGGGTCCATCCTACACTTGCAGGGGTGGGGTCCCAACCCTCAGCCCCTCTCCACGGTCCTCCTGACAGCAGTCCATCCTGCGCATGAGGGACCTCATGTGCGAACACCCAGCCCGTGTCTAAACTCTGTACCGCCCCCTTTGGGAAGAGGCCTGCCTGGGATCGGGGAATCCCATGGTCCCGAAAGAGTGGGGAGGCTCAGGGGGCACACACACACTGGCCCCACACAGAGGTCAGAGCCCAGTCGTCCCTTCCTGCCTCCGCCTGCAGTGCCCTCCTGCTGGGAGCTTGAAGTCAGCTGTGGTGTGGTGGGAATATTTCCACACTGGGAGCTAGCAAACATCTCAATCTACAAATAAGATTTTTTTTTTCCTGGAGAGCCTGTTTATCAGTACACCACTGGCCACGGACAGCTCACTCCATACGCAGGGGCGCGGCCAGGAAAGGCCCGTTCCGAGCCCTCGGAGGCAGTGGTTCTCAGATTTTGCTACATATTAGAATCACCTGAGAGCTCTGGTGGCGGGCCACCAGTATTTTCAAGTTTCCTAGGTAATTCCAATGTACATCCAAAGTTGTAGACGGAAGCTCTAAAGCATCTCTTATCAAACTTTAGGGTAAATAAAAATTGCCTGGTGGTCTTTTAAATGACAGGTCTGAGGCCTGGGATTCTGCATTTTAATAAGCTCTTAGGTGCTACTGATGCCGCCATTCCATGGCCCACAATTTAAGTAGCAAGAGTCTAAAGCACAGTGCCCGAGGGCGGTAGTGTCTGAGGGCCCTCAGCTTTGCCTGTCGCAGAGAATTTCTCACTGAAGTTACCTTTCTCCTGATGCCCTGACCTTCGCCATATTTTTGGAGTCTCGTCAGATCCTTTTTTACTATGCTGGGTATGGGACACTCGTCTCCCTTGGTGCCTGGGGAAAACCCCCATTTCCTGCCATCTCATCAGGCAGCCCAGTTCTTCCAGGTGGTGCCGGGAGGCTGGCCTTGCCTTCCTAACCGAACAGGTGTTTTCTTAAACGATCACATCACTTTCTTTCTGCTTCCCCCTGCACCCCAGCCAACACCTCTAGAATTCAGACTCACAACTACAGTGATTTATTTTTTGTATCAACTCTTATACCGACAAAGACCAGGACTTAGTGGGAAGGGCCCTGCCACAGGTATGAACATCCTGCACAGAGCAGCCGATGCGGGATGAGAATGAGACAGGACGTGTGGGAGCGGGGCCCACCAGGTTAATCCCATAGTTGCACAGGCTGCTATCCCCGGGCCCCTGGTGGAGAACACAGGAGTTGTCTCAGAACTAAAGTGATAGTGAACCAATCGTGCATAGTTTGGTGTGCAAAAGTGTAACTAGAGAATAATATAACTACACCTGATTCTACCTCCGGAATGTGGGTTCAGTCACTATCAACAAGCCTTTTGTTTCTATAAATGAATCTCTAGACAGGTGACCCCAGCTGACTATTAGAATCAAAGTGCTGATACCCTCCGTAGCCCTGCTGAGGGAGCACTTTACGTGCTCCCGTGGCAGTGACGGCCGGGTGAGTCTGAGCAAGTTCAGGTTCCGGGGCTAGTGCCTGCTCTCCGTGGCTCAGGGCTGGCCTGCTCTGGAGCGCCTCCTCTGGGGATGTTCTTCATCGTGACGGCAGGTTAGATCGAATCGAAGCTGCCCATGTCCCCCAGCTCCCTGCAGCTCAAAGCCAGAACTCACAGGCTGTGCCTGTTGCCCAGACATGTCTCTGGAGGCCGGCTTGGTTTCTGGCCTGCTGGGACAGTCTCCAGGCAGAGCAATCCTGCTCAGTGCATGATGTGAGGCTTCAGGCGGCTCTGGTCGGCCTGCCCAGAGGCATGGTATCCACAGGAAAACCAGGAAGCCCAACTCCTCTGTGGTCTGCAGTCCCCTTTTCCTTTAATATCTACTCCAAGTGGCTGCAGTCCCCCTCATTTCCTGGAGGATTTCTGAGGTACCTCGCAGCCACCTTGCACTCGGAGCTCCTGACCTCACTGAATATGGGTGCAGCTCATCTCTCTGAACATTGGAGAGTCCCTTCCTTCCCCACCTTCCTGTCACTCCCATTCTCTCCATTTGCTGGAAGGACCACTATTACAACTCCCTCGCACGTAACAGATTTTAGCTGAAGATTTAGGGATATTGGAGGGGAATTACAGCCCAGGGCAGACCGAGAAGTAATTTAAAATGAACTAAGAGGCCTTGGCTGGGTGGCTCAGTTGGTTGGAGTGTCCTTCCATACACCAAAAGGTTGCAGGTTTGACCCCTGGTCAGGGTGTGTACAGGAGGCAACGGATTGATCTTTCTCTCTCACATTATTGGTTCTTTCTCTCTCTCTCTTTTCCTCTCTCTCTAAAATCAGTAAGCATGTCCTTGGGTGAGGCAAAAAAAAAAAAAAATTGAAATAAAAAAATAAAAGGAACTATGAGGCACTGCAGCCTGATTGGCCCTCTTTGCCTTGGTGAATAGCTCACTGCCCATCTTTCATCTTCGGATCCCTGGGCCTCAGTGGCACAAGGTTTCTCCCCCCTCTCCCCAGAGATCTCACCTTTCCCTCCCTCCAGGGCCCCAGACCCCTGCCTCAGCATCACCAGGGAAAACAATACGCTTGCAACTTCATCAGGCAGTACCACCAAGTTCTCTTTCCCACTGGGAAGTTCCTCCTCCCCGACCACCGATCACCGTATGGATCTCACCTTTCACTGCCAACTGCGTCCCAGCAAGGCCATGCCATAAACAGCCACTTACCACCAAGATCAGTGCTGTTTCCCAAATGCCAAAAGTGAGCACCCCTTTGTGTTCTGTGATGATTTTGTTTCTTTCTGTTATACCAGGAATATCAGGGATATTAACAACAAATTAGAAAACAGTTTGGGGATTTTTTAAAAAGTTAAACATATGATCCAGCAATGCTTTCCTTCTGGGCACATATACCCAGAAGAACTGAAAGCAGGGCCTCGAGCAGATATCTGCACACCCATGTTTATTGCTGCACTATTCACAGCAGCCAAAAGGTGAAAACAAGTCTCACGTCCATCGACAGATGAATGAATAGACGAAACGCGGTGTCGCCATTCAATGGAATGTTATTCGGCCTTAAGAAGAAATAAAGTACTGATACATGATAGACCATGAAGGAACGTTGACAACATTGTGCTAAGTGAAATACGGCAGACAGAAAAGAACAAATATTGTATGATTCCACTTACATGAGGTCAAGTTTATGGAGGCAGAAAGTAGAGAGGAGGTGACTGGGGGCTGGGAGAGCGGAGACTGGGGTTTCATGGGTGCACAGTTTCTGTCTGGGACGATGAAAAGATTCTGGGAATTGATAGAGGTGATGATTACACAACAATATGAATATACTTAAGGCCAATGAATTGTATATTTGGAAAAAGTTAAAATAAGAAATTTTATATTGTATATTCTTTACCACAATAAAAAAGAAAACTGAGAGTCTTGGCTCTCTCATCTTCTACACCCGCAGGCAAGACCCTTGTCCATGCCAGACCCTGGAGAGCCCTGGAGGGGGCGGGTGAGGGCTGAGGGCAGGGGGCGCTGGTTATTACAGCGAGGCTATGCCCACTCAGGAGGGGCTGCTTGTCACAGTGTGCTCCTCTTCGGGTCTCAGCATCAACACTCGGCTCCCAGGTAAGCCTTCCTTCTAAACGTCCCAAATGTTTTGCTGTTTTCCGTTTCACCTGTCTTTTGATCAGGTTGAAGCCAGCTCCCTCCCTGGGATTAATATTCACAGCAAGCAGCGAGCGATTAATTTAACCAGTTGAAATTTATTGTGCACTCGCCTTAACTCAAAGCCAGCTTCTGCTGGGTGTTTATTTTTCACCGATGATGCATTGCACACGACAGCCCCTAAGCATCTGAATTTAAAGCACAGCATTGTGGAGAATTCCTGCTGCCCGCCTGTCCCTCCCCCAGCCCCCTGAAATCAACAGAGCTGAGTTCCACACCACAGCTCAGAGAGGGTAGGTCTTGATTGCTGGCCTATGGGAACAGTTGGGAGCCTTAAGGCAGTTTAAGATTTGGATTTCATGCCCAGTGCATCGAGCTGGTGACTCATTTCATTTCAGGGGGCTACAGTCAATAAATTCTGATTCTAACTTACAACCACATCCCACCCCACCCCCAGCCGTCACAGAAACAGCCGGAGAGTCTGAGCATGTCTCTCAGACCAAGCATGAAACCCCCTCTGCCGGGTCCACACTCACTCAGGGTTGCACAGGTGCCATCAGGTGTGGCAAGGCTCATCCAGCCCCAACCCCTCCCCTGCCACCTCCCCTCCCTTCCTCTCACCCCACTGGCCCTCCCTGCAAAGCGACTGTCTAGAGAGGACTCTAACTGCTGGTGCCTAACAAGGCAGAACAAAGGCCCTCATGCTCGCAGAGTTCCATTTGGAGTGCATGACAATTTCAGAGCACAAATGGAAAAAGAAAAAAAAGATGGTTTGAAATCTAGAGCTAGCTTTTATCAAACCGGAACTTGTAGCTCTCGGCTGACAATCAGCCAGCATCTAAACCCCACAAGGGACGGTTCTTACTCACAGCTTCTGGCTGGCTATTAGCTACCAGCAGCCTTCTGACCCTTTTTGCAGGGAAGTAACAGCTGGCAGCTGACAGAGGCTGGCGAAGTGGGCAACTTTCTCCTCTCTGGAAACGGATGTAAGATTGGCAGGAAACAAGGCATTTAAAATATGACGATTATAAGCATTTGCACTTGCCTTTCTTTATTATGCTTTTGGATTCTGACTCTGATTGCTAAAATGTAATATGTGCTGAGGAGTTTTAATGACATTTTTTGGCGCAGCAAATGTCCCAGCTCTTCCCCTGTTGCTGACACCCACCCAGATACAGGCGCGGTCTGTGAGTGTTGTCTGCTTAGCCATCTTTAAAACAATTGTTAATACACAAAGATGAGGGATGAATGGCCATGGGATTATAGGAACTTCCGTGTGGTGCTAATTAAAACGCAGCTTCGGCTTCTCGAAGTGGGGCAGGCAGGCCTTGTGTGGTGTTGCAGCGTGTGGGGAGAAGCGCAATTGGGAGGAAGTGAATAGAGATGGATTAACTAGCGGTGGGCTGGATAAAGATCAACTTAGCCCACTGTCTCTGTTTTATGCACCGCACAGTCCTCCATTTTCCTGTCGGGAAGGGCAGAGGTGGTGGGCGTAAGCAGGAGGCGCCGGCTGGGGGAGAGCGGTTGTGAGAGGGGATAACTGCCCTGGGGAGAGGGGGACACGGCATGGCCACTCACACTGCAGCCGCCTGGGGTCCAGCTGCTTCGCCGCTTTGGCTTCCTTCACAGGGCATGGCACTTTGGGGTCGTCGCCAATCCACTATTTGCAATACGGCTGTTTTCATTCTGATAATCACGTTACAATCTGCTACTGTAATGATTGACCTATATCAAAAGTTTCATTAAACTGTAGATGTTCTAGGTAATGTTTGTCCAAAGAGTAACACATAGATAAGGACAAAAAGCCTGGGTTCTGAACCTGAATGGCCAGCTGGATAGAGAAATATCTAGACAGTCGAAAGGACTAGACTAGATGGAAGGATGTTTCCATTACAGGATTAAATGGCACCCACATATATACATGTGCATTTTGATTTAACAAGCAGAGAATTTTCAGAACACGGGGTTCTGTTTCTTATGTTTTTGTCTAAGAAAAAAAATGAGTCAATGTTGACAGGAAGGTTTATTTTTCAGGATGGTGAATGGGGCACATGGGTTTCTCTCTGCTCCCTTGCCAGGACCTCCGAAAATGATGAAGGAGGAGTAGGAAAGAGGTGGAACCCCAACACACAAAGAGAACCAAGGAGCAGGAGCCCATGGATTTGGGAGAAGGGAGGTAAGAGAGAGGACTTGATTTTCTCACTAAATCCTCTGTGCCATTTGTTTTTCAAATTGTGTGGATATATTACTCTGATAAAAAAAGATTTTTTTTTAAGTTGGAAGGGCCCTTTGTTGCTTGGTCCTCCTACTCAGGTTTTTAATCAAGACCACACTTACCCCATCCTAGACTCAGCTGCCATCCCATCTTAATGACCGCGGAGAGAGGCAGCACCAGCCTCCGGGCCGGAGCTGTTCTGTCATCTGACAGCGCTCGTGGTTTTGATTCACGTCCCCCCGCAGCTGCGGGGTGATAACGTCCTGTCTGATGCGCGCCCGGGGAGCAGCCAGGCTCTGTCAGAGAAATAAAATGTCCGGAACTCTCCTCTTTTTGTTTTATATGGCGGCACACTTTTATGTGTGATTAAGAAACAAAACAACAAGGGGAAGAATGTACTGAACTTATCAAAGGACAAGAGTTGTTGCTTCACCAAAAAAACACAACAACCACCCCAAAACTAATTCTTTCATCCTATTTCTGGTGCTGTTAGGCTGACGCTGGGGAACCAAAGATGTGTTCTATCGAAATAAAGAGTAGCACTTAACACTTACAGTCAGCCCAGCACAACACTGCAATAGGCAAAGTTTGTCCTTAGGATCCCTCCCTCATCCCTTGCTGTGTCTTCCTTTTACTGTTCTCTCTCTCAGCTCCAAGACACCCACTGTTCTCTAGGTGCCAGAAAAAACAACACCAACTATTTTATACTAAAGTGTCATTGACTTCTTGTTAGTTCTACCCCAAGGACATTTGCATTCCATATCACTCTGGATCCAATCAAGAGAGAGAATCTACATAGTTATTTGGACAAGGGAAATATAATCTAAGGAATTATTAACAAGAATAGGTAATTAAATAACAAAGAGCTAGTAAGAAATAAAAGAGAATTCTAAAGAACATAGGAATGGCAGAAAAGGAACATCAGCTACCCTTACAGCTGAGGTAGAGTGCCCAAGGTAGAGCTCTCGCAGCTTCACATTCAGACCTTGTTGAGGACGGCACAGTTGTGGCTCACAGGAGAGCAGAGAAGGCCCTGAAACTGGCTAGGTTCCCACAAATTCCATTTCTTCTTTCAAGCACATGAAGAGACTACATTCCCAGACTTCTTGCTTCTAGGTGGAGTATACCACAAGTTCTGGCCAGTGGAATGTGAGAAGAAATAGTAAATGCTACTTCCAGATCTGGCCCCGGAAGTGTATGTCCCTTTAGACCATCAGTTTGCTATGCCTTCACTGATGTCCCAGTGAAGGCAGAGGATCCAGGAGGGGGTTCCATAAAAGCTTTAGTGGGTGGTGGTGTCATGAGAGGGACAGAGCCTGAGTCACCTCTCAGAGGAGAGATATTCAGGAGAGCTGTTCAACCCGCATTAGAGAAGATGGGACTGCACTGTGTTAACCCCCTGAGGCTTCTGGGAGTTTTGTTACTGCAGCTAGTGTCAATTTCTCTGACTGATGCACCGGGCAAATTGGAGCCTGGGGACAGCCTCGGTCTGAAACTTAAATAGCAGAGGGATACTACCCATTATTCTTTTTGTTTTAGCTTATCAAAACGAGGAAGCTGAATCACACACTTCCTTTGGTAACATGACTCACAAGTGTGGTATTTCAGAGTCCCAGAGCAATTTCCCACAATCCACTGTGTAGGGCAAAACACGGAAATTAGGTTTCTCCACTGGACAGAACAAAGACTCCCTGAAGGTGAACATGGGGGCACCCTCTTTCTCATTTTGGGGAGTTGGTCGTTGGTGCACACTCCATAGTTTGTTGTTGGCATGGAGACCCGCAGCTGACCTCAGTTCACAGAGAACTTGCCCTGGGGCACAGGGGCTCCAGGTGTGGGCCTCTGGCAGGGGCCTCTTCTCTCTGTTGCTCATCAAAGAGCAGAGACAGATTTGGTCCCCTCTACAAATACTTAGAAAATGCATTGTTACACACACAAACACATGCACACATACATTTAAAAAAAAGATTTTATTTATTTATTTTTAGAGAGGGGAAGGGAGGGAGAGAAACATCAATATGTGGTTGCCTCTCGCACACCCCCTACTGGGGACCTGGCCTGCAACCCAGGCATGTGCCCTGACTGGGAATCGAACTGGCGACCCTTTGGTTCGCAGGCTGGCACACAATCCACTGAGCCACACCAGCCAGGGCCACACATACATTTTTTTTTCCCTTCCTTTTTTTCCTTTCAGTATGTTTGAACTCTTTTTGGGTGTGTACTGGTTAAAAGGAAGAATATAGCGCATGGATTTTCTACCATCTGTAACAACACAAGAGATCTACGTCTGCAGCTTTTCCTGTTATTAGGCTGTCAGGCTTCAAGGCCAGCAGGAGACACCTGGGTCCCCTCAGTCCAAGGGAAGCGTCACCCCAGATCTCCCCGATTCCAGGGCCTCTGGGGAGCCGAACGCTCTGACTTCCAGGCAGTGTGTGTTTATGTGACACCAGCGGGCTTAGCACACGTCTCCTGAAGGTCTTGCCTCCTGCAATTGGGCTCCTTGTGAGTAAACCACTTTTAACAGCAGCAGGGCACCGTGTAAAGTTCACGTAGGACAGGCATGAGTTTGAGTCTGGAAAGAGCACCATTTCCTGAGGTGACAGGCAGTGAGGCTGTTCTGCTTTAAGACCCACTCACCCCTTTATTGAATTGCAAATTCTGTCAGCTGGAGGCTTGGGTAACCTAACAGACCACAGGATGAAGGTCTGTAGGAGGTCCAAGGTCAGAGGGCATCCATGCCCAGGGATTCCACTGAAGGCAGCACCCTCTAACAGCAAACAGACACTTTTCTGGAGGTTTTGATGAACTCCAGAGAAACCAAAGAATTAGAAGGCAGGGCAGAGATGGCAGTGGGTGAAGTAAGGTGGGTGGATTCGGGGAGGCACAGTTTTATTCCTTCCCTTGTGATTATGTGGTTCTACTTTGGAGTTCTGGTTTAGAAGAAAGACTCTCCAAAGGAGCCCTGGCTGGTATGGCTCAGTGGATTGAGCACTGGCCTGTGAACCAAAAGGTCATTGGTTCAATTCCCAGTCAGGGCATATGCCTGGGTTGCAGGCCTGGTCCCCAGTTGGGACGTGTGAGATTGATGTTTCTCTCCCTCTCTTCCTCCCTCCCTTCCCCTCTCTCTGAAAATAAATGAATAAAGTCTTAAAAAAAAAAAAGAATCTCTGAAAGAACTCACTGAACCAAATATTTTAGGGCCTTTTTACATTGAAATCCATATCAGCTCCCCACATGTGCTGTAGAATCCACGTTATTCAGCTTTGTTTTTGATTCAGTAGGGTTGCACACACTGATGATTTTGAACATGAGGGACCCTGGAGCCTACAGAGTTGAGAGCTTTTCACACACGTAAGCCCCAAACCAAATGAACCCTGACAGGCTGGCTGATGGCAACTGCTAGCTGTCCAAGATGTTCCAAAATCATTATTCTCAAAAAAAAAAAAAAAGAAAAAGAAAAAAAAAAGGCAGATGTAAGGCTTAGAAAGGTGAAAGAAAGGGAGGCCAAGGGAGTAGGGCAGGTGTTGGAGGAGGGGAGCGTCACCCTAAAAAGATGTGAAGTCTGGGTCAGACCTAGACTGCCCCACAGCCAGCCACAGAGGCAGCTTTGCAGGCTCGGGAAGGGGAGGCAGCCCCAGAGGAAGCTCAGTGCCATTGGGGCCACGAACTGTGGTCTGGGGAAGACCTGGAGTGCTGATGCTGCCACGGCTCCTTCCACGCCAAGAAAGGAGGCGGAGGAGAGAGGAGGCGAAATGCTTTGGGGAGGGTCTCCTGACCCAGAACGGTTCCTACATATGCTCAGCCCACGCAGGAGGAGGTGTCCGGTGCAGAGTTAGGAGAGCGGATTCTGGCTGGAAGCGGTTGGCACTCAGTTCCCGGCTCCCCGCCACATTCTAGGGTTTGAACAAGTCACTTAGGCACCTTGTTTTCTTGACTATGGAATAGAATTTAAAGATTCACTGTGAATAAACTGTGTAGGACAGAACATGGCATGTCAGGGGTTGATTTAGGAGCAGTAGTTACTGTCTAAGCACCTGCAGGGGAAGAAAAAGAGAGATTGTGTCCTGTCCTCCCCATGCTTGAGGCCCCTTGCGCTTCATGAACATAGAAACTCTACTGGGAGACACAGAAGAACAGATGCATAAAAATCAGCACAGAATCAGTACAGCCCTCAGTTCCTCCCTTCTGTTCAGGCAGCTCTGGGTCGGGATCGAGGGGCCTGTGTTTCGATTGCAGCCCTGTCACAAGCATCAGAGGCGCCCACCCAACCCTCCTGGCTTTCCCTCATTACAGATGCCTCTGGCAGTGGGGTGGGCCCTCGCAGCCAATCTTGTCCAGGGCCACAGCGCTGACAGAGCATCGACAGCGCTGCTGCAGCGTTTGCTGGAAGTTTCCTGTCTCAGACACTGTTCTTAGTACGTTACGTGGGTTAGCTTCTGATATGCGATAGTTAGTACTTTTATACCCATTTTACAGAGGGGAAAATAGAGGAAGAGAAGTTAAAGGACCTATTTTCTCTATAGTAACTCATGATCAAATTCACAGGCCTGAGGGAGGTCTTATCTCTAGTTACAGGTGAGAAACGGAGGCTCAGAGAAGTTAAACACGCCGTCTGCTGCAACCCCAAAACAGCACACTCAAGTGTAAGTCATTACAAATGTTTTGACATGAGCAGTTTTCCTCAACTATTTTATTTCTTTTTGATTAGATTCAGTAATGTGCACTAGTCTTAAGTGTACAGCGCAGTGGATTTTTACTTACGTATACACCAACCCAATCACGATTTAGAGTATTTCCTGCACCCCAGAAGCTTCCTCTGCGCCCTCTCCCAGCTAATCTCCCCCAGCCCCAAGATGATTGCTAGGCTAACTTTTGTCACTGCTGATTAGTTCTGTTTGTTTTTGAACTTCATAAACATGGAATCATACAAAATGTGCTCTTTTGTGTCTGGCTTTTTTTACTCACATTATAACTTTGAGATTTTATTCATATTGTGGTGTATATTAATAGTTTGTTCTTTTTTTATGCCGTGCAGTATATTCTACTGTATGAATTTATCCACAATTCACTGATCCATTCTGTTGAAAACATTTGGACTGTTTCCAGTTTTTAGCTGTTGTGAATAAAGTTGCCTGCTATGAATATTCATGTCCATGTCTTTTTGTGGGCATGTGCCCTAATTTCTCGTGGATATATGCCTAAGAGTGCAAGTGCGGGACCGAGGGCAGCAGGCGTACGGCAAACTTCCCTGCCAGGGTTCCAAAGTGGCGGGACGCCCGTCCACTGCCCGTGGGGCCTCACGTCCGGCACGGGTGTCGTCAGTCCTTGCTGTCGGCTGTCCAGTGCTATCCCACTGCGAGCTTAATTTTCATTTCCTTGATGTGTCGTGTTCTAGTGGCCATCTGGATATCCTCTTTTGTAAAGGGCCTGTTCAAGGCCTTTGCCCATTTTTAAAATAATCATCCTTTCTTACAGATTTGTGCTTCTTTACGTATTCAGGCTAGGAGAACTTTGTGAGACATACGTGCTGCAGATACCTTCTCCCAGTCCGCGACTCGCCTGATACGCGTACTGGTGTTTTTGAGGAACATAAGTTCTTATTTTTAATAAGGTTCTGTTTTTATGCTTCACTTTAATAGTTGAAATCTTCTAAAGACATCTCTGCCTACTTTAAGGTCATGAAGATATTCTATCTTCCTCTAGAGACCTATTCCTATTTAGGAATATGATCCGCCTTCAAATTAATTAATACGGTGTAAGTGTGGAAGTTCATTTTTCCTCCACATGGACTTGCAAATGACTTGGCCCCTGGTATAGAAAAGACCATCCTTCTCGTGTCAGAGGGCAGCGGTGCCTGGTTGTGAATCCAACGACTGTACAGATGGGAGGGCAAAAGTAGGTTAACAGTAGTGAGTACGTAAAACACAGGGTTTATTTTTGCATTATTTTTAAGTTATCATATTATTTATTTGTATGACAACAGTAAACCTACACTTG
Source organism: Micronycteris hirsuta (assembly GCA_004026765.1). Lineage (NCBI taxonomy): Eukaryota > Metazoa > Chordata > Mammalia > Chiroptera > Phyllostomidae > Micronycteris > Micronycteris hirsuta. The sequence goes on from PVJI01000549.1 coordinate 232,347, forward strand.
CCCACCCCTGTATGTATGCACCTGTTTCTGCAGACTATTCTGTTCCATCAGCCCATTGTTTATCCTTGCCCCAATACCCCTCTGTTTCATAGTTTCATAGTAAGTCTTCAAATCTGGTAGTGTAAATCCTCCAACTTCATTATTCCTAGTCCAAATGGCTTCACCTATTCTAAGTCCTTTGTATTTCCTTATACATTTAAAATCTTGTTGTCAATGCCCATAAAATTTTTGTGGGGATTTTGATTGGGATACTCTTGACTCTATAGGTTGGTGTAGAGAACTGACATATTAATATTATTAAGTTTCTAATCCATAAAGATGGAATACCTGTCATTGATTATTTAGTTTGAATAACAATAATTTGAATAAAACTTCACATATTCATAGCAGCATTATTCACCATAGGCCAAAGTAGAAACAATTGAGTGTCCATCAACAAATGAGAGGATAAATAAAAGGCGATATATCCATTCAATGGGATATTATTCAGCAATAAAAAAAAGTGCCAATAAATGCTACAGCGTGGATGAACCTTGAAATAATTATTCTAACTGAAAGAAGCCAGTCACAAATGTTCACATGTTGTATGTCATTTAAATGAAAGCTCCTGTATAGGCTAATCCACAGAGATAGAAACTAGATGAGTGGTTGCCTAGGGCTACGGGGATGAGAAAGGAATGGGGGATTGATGGCTAAGGGGTCTGGCGTTTCTTTTAGGGTAATGAAAATGTTCTAAAATTGATTGTGGTGATGTTTATACAGTCTGTGAATATATAAAAAACCACTAAATTGTTCACTTTAAGTGAATGAATTGTATGATATGTGAATTATGTCTCAATAAGCTGTCTACCCCCGGCCGGTGTGGCTCAATGGATTGAGTGCTGCAAACTGAAAGGTCGCTGGTTTGATTCCCAGTTAGGGCATGTGCCTGGAGTGCAAGAGGTAGCCGTAGGTGATTCTCTCCCTCTGCCTAAAAATAAATAAATAAAATCTTGTTTTTAAAAAAGCTGTTTAAATATTTTAAAAGTTATTTTGTCCATAATCTATTGTTGTAGGCTTAGACACATTCTAATAGACATTATGCTTTGATACATGGTTACATTCTGAAGTACTGGGATTTAGGGCTTCAACATATGGCTTTGAACATGTGTCCATCCAAAAGAAAACTTTCATGTATTTAAAAATGTAGATTTCTGGGACTCGCCCCAGGATCAGAAGAGCCCAGAAATCTGCAGTTAACTAAAATCTCAGACCTTGTTCTCTCAGTTGCCTGCATGAGCCGCTGGCCAGGGTGAAAGCTGATAACCTGACTAGCCAGGGTTGAAGACGAACTGCAGGACTTCCCCTGCCCAGGGTCGGGGTGGGGTGGGGGTGTGTGTAGAGACAACTTCGCCGGAGGGGTCCAGTTTGAAGAAAGCCAAGCAGGGCCCAGAAGCCCTAGAGTCAGTCGGCTTCTGGAGAAAGTCCCTGTTAGTTGCTAGAACCCTGTCTACAGGGCAAGGCTCCCCGTCCCTCCTTGGTCACGTCCCCACCTCTGGGGGAGCATATTTGAATTTCTGAGGGGTCAGAGCAGGTCCTTGAGGTGGTCACACCTGTCACAAGAGGGCCTGCACAGTGAGGTGGGACATGTCACACGGCGACGTTGTGAAAAGGATGAGGTAGCAGGCAGGAATAAAGCCAATGGGAGTTTTCAATGTATTTTTTTAATGTATTTAAAAAAAAATTTAAGTATAGTTGGTGTACAATCTTATATTGATTATATTAGTTTCAGGTGTACGTTCAATGCATTTTTTGACTAGTTTCATTTCTAAAACAGGAGCTGGCCCTGAAAAATAATCCCTTGTGCCCTGTAAGTCTCTGCTCTTCTGGGACTCTCTGCTGGAGGCCGGGTTCATCAAATCCACCAGGGCTGCACCTCCTTGAAGCGCTGGGGTTGAGGTCCAGGCTGAAGGTTGGCTTTGTGGGCTCCTATCAAGTGGGAGAGGTGCTGCGGGCTGGGCATCCCACGCCGGTGAGTCAGGTTGTCCTGCTCCGCAGAGCCCAGTCCGACTTCACGGCTGCTCCCGGGAGACTGACCACAGGGACTTGCTTTCTCAGGGGTTGAGTCAGGCCAAGCCCACTGCGCCTGGCCTGGATGGCTTCTCTAAAAACTGAAAGTCCCAGGGCCGAGACTGCTCTGTGCCCTGTGGCACTCTGGTTGCCAACGCCTCTGGCGTCCCTCCCTGCCCGCAGGGGCAGACTGTGACAAGGTTGCCAGGCTTCCCAGACCACAGGTGAGGGTGGGAGCCTCCTGCGTCTGGGCTGCTGGGCCTCAGCGAGTGGGATGTAAACAGAACCTGGAGAACTGTCATGCAGTCCTGCTGCCACATGTTTCCAGTGGGAGGAAGGTGAGAGGAGAAAACAGTGTGTGCTCGGTGACGAATCCCTGGGCCTCCTGCCCAAGTGAGCCCGACTCAGCAAGTCTGGGGAGGGGCCCAGAAACCTGCATTTTGAAAGATCCTCTTAGGTCCTGCACAGGCAGGTTTGGGAACTGTGTGGTTTTAGGTTACTCTGGTTGGGGTTTGTTCCCAGAGCGTGGGAAGGATCAGAGGGCAGTGTGAGAAAGTGGACTTTGCTTCAGGGGTGGGAGCTTCCCTTCCACCCTGGGCACAGGGGCAAGGGCTTGGCTTACTCCATGACCTCTTCGAACCCAAACCCAGCCCTGTCTTGCAGGGGGAGCCTGGGGCAGTCAGATGCGAAGTGGTTCAAACTGGGAGCACAGCAGTGAGAGTGGCCCCGGAGGAGCCTCCAGGCCCACAGCTGAAGTCAAGATTCTGAAGGGGAAATTCTCACGCTTTTGCAAAATGCAGCTATGGTTTCAAGCACTGTCTGTGTGAACAGCTGCTTTCCATTCTTGTCATGGGTCCACAGGATCTTGAACCCGAATGGACACGTGTCCACTTGCAGTACAGCCACACCCTTTCCTGGTCCATTCAAAGCTGGGTGTGTCCGCAACTCCAACTAAGGGCCCAGCTTTACAGGTTCCACGTCAATGCGGGAAGCTTCTTCCAAGTCTGGCCTTCCAGGTTTACCAGCGAGCTCTGGCCGCGGGCACGGGCGCTTGAGCAACCCTGACACGTCCAGTAGAGAGGGCTTTCTACCAGGCTGAAAGTCTCAGAAAGTTTCATATTACAGCACCAAATCCAGTGTTATGGTTCCAATCAAATCAGGAAATAAAATGTCTACAATTTATTTGGGTCTCTAAGGCTCAGAACTTCTGGCCAAAAAAGTGCCCTTTGATCTTCATCCCGTTAGTCTAAATGCATTTCCGTTTTAACGAACAATGCCTTCTATTGGCATAATACTCTTTTTGGAGAAATGTAGATTGTATTTTAGGATTCTAACTGCTGGATTAAATTCAGTGTAATATCTGGGTGCCTAGTGTGTGCCAAGCTCCTACCCTCAGTGAGCATAGAGGCAAGGAGGGAAAGTCAGGGAGAAGCATGCAGTGAATGCCGTGGGGAGACTGGAAGACAAGCGCGGCCATTCTTGGGAGGGAGCCGCCCCTTATCACTGAGGAATCAGGGAGGGCTTCATGGGAAGGAGATGTTTGAGTTGGGCCTCCAAACACGGCTAGGCTGTTAGGAAGAGGAGGGAGGGCGGAGGGAGACTCCAGGCCAGGGGAAAAGACTGCAGCAGGGCTTGCTTGAGGAGCTTCAGACAATTCGTGTCATCAGGATCTAGGGTGGGGGTGACGGTAGAGGTGCAGGGAGAGATGGGGCTGCAAAACAGTGGAGCTCAAGGTCAGGGGTCTAAACGGCCTTGAATTAGTTAAGTGATGAGATGGGGTACTGCAAGGGCTTGAGGAATCTCATGGAAATGCTTCTCAGGAAGTCGAGTTGGCCCACGAGAGCATGGACATCCATGGTTTTTAGCTCTAATTCTCTCCGGTGGCCAGTGATCTCCTGCCATTGCTTCCCTCTGTGGACTGTGTCCTCTGCTTCCCCACTGGGCCCACTCAGGCCTGACTCAACCTAAACTGTAGGCCGAGCATCCGTCATCATAGCCTCTTGGTTCTTGGTTCCAACTCAAGGGAGACAATTCCATTTAGCTAGTGGCCAGTCAGTGAATTGGTTCCTCCCAGCCAGGCAGCTGCCCCTGGTGTCGTCAGCTGCTCTGCTGGGGGGAAGGTCACATGGTAAAAACACGGCCTTCAAGAGGTACAGTGTGGGGAGAATTTAAAGAAAGAGGTGTGGGCCGGGCAGGTCTCCTTCCACGAGTGGGGGTCAGTGGGAACCATGCCGCTTTCTGAGGAGAACAACACGGTCCGAGCTGTGATTTCAGGTTACTTCCCATCGTGTGAAGGACAGACTGGAGCAAAGGGAAGCAGCCCACACAGACTGAACGACTGCCACACACCCAGCGCTATACTAGACGCTGTATGTCTCTTACTTCACGTAGTTTTCATGAGAGCCCATTTTACTTATGAGGAAACTGAGGCAGAGAGGCTTAAAGATGTAAAGTAACTTGTCCAAAGTCACACAGTGGTAGAATTGCGGATTGAACTGAAATCAGTCCAGACTTGAAATCCATGCTTTTCTGCCATGCCAGGCAGGCAGGCAGCCAGGACAGCCTCTTGTGGATGTCCGTAGGTCCCTCCCATGCCACACGTCCACAACGAATCTGTCATCTCCCGCCTCTTTTCTAACCCTCCTCCTGGTTTTTATCTCTGGTAATGCTATCACCATCTGCCTGGTCACCTTGTGTGGTTTGGGCTGTAGCTGCCCAGCCAGCTGGCCAAATCTTGGGCTGAATAAACAGCCCTTTCCTCTTGTAAGTACTGCTGCCTGGAGCTCTTTGTCTCTTCCAGAAACCACCCCTCAGCAATTTGTGATCGTGGCTGAAAGATTTCGATTTTGAAATTGCCAACTGTCATAAAAAGGCAAGACTGACCTACCGTGGCTCTGATTTTACACCGGCTTTCAGGACAGCTCAGGGGTTTCCAATTACAGGGATGTCACAGGCAGCTGTGCCAGTGGTGCTCTGCACAGCTCCAGGGGCGCCAATCACAGCACCTCTTGGCATATTTATTACAATAGTTTTCTGGCAGATAGTATCAAAGTGTCTTGAGGTAAGGTGGCTTTTTCTAATTTGCAAAAAGGCAATTTATAGCTGGTGGCAGGAGGCGTAGGGACAAAACAAATGTCTAATAAATCTTAGGCCAGTGGGCAGGGGTTGGCAGGGGGAGAAAGAAGGCGTGGGGAGAAGTGTTAGGCTTGGGGAAGGCTCCTTTGCCCCGTCCAAATGGACACCCAAGAGATAGGAAGCACTGAGATTTAGGGGTTCAAAATTCAGGCTCTTGGGGCTAGTGGGGGTTAGAGAGGAGGTGACATTAGGCCACCCAGGAGAAGCAGGCAGATTTGCCCTGAAAGACTGAAGTCTAAGGGCTGACACTGATAAGTAAGCAATGGTCCTTTGGGGGGAGATGGGGAAGAAGCAAATGAGTGCATATCCAAATAAAAGTTCTGTGGTCCTTGTGGGGGTGGGGAGCAGGGGTAAGGAGGCTGGGAGGGGAAGAGGAAAATGAACAGTGATTGACAAGGGAGTGCATCGTTGAAGTGAAGGGTCTCTGGTTCCCCTATGGGATTCCATCCCACTTCTCACCACTCTGTTTCTGGAAACCTAGATTAGTCATGAATAAATATCATAATTCATAGCAGTAACACAGCTTCTGAGTGTTCAGGTGGATTGCATGATGCCTTTTTATTTCAGATATTGTAGACTGCAAAATCTTGACAGTTGTAACACAGTTCCCATTTTGCATTTGACTCTGAAACAGAATCCCAGGCAAACATAGGTTTTTGTTTTACCTCTGTATCTTCCAAGGTCTCCTTGGGCTGCGTGCACATTGCTTTTGTTCTCCACTTGCTGGTTTAAGTACATAGGTTTGCTTCACTTCCATTTTCCTACAACTCAAAATCAAGTACTTATTTGAATTAGAGCAGAAAAATACTGAATAGAATGAAGCATTGCTTTTCCCCTGTCAAATATGGTGAGGTCACAGTTAGTGATAGCAATGACAATGATTAATGCCGCACACTTTTCATTCACTTAGAGACCTTCAGAAACCTATGAGCAAATATTTTCCGAAATTTGCAGGTGAGAGGAGGGGTGAAGTGGCTCACACAGGGTTGTCTGATTGCAGTCTGATTCCTGCTCCCCTTCTCAATTATCTCACACATTATGCTTTGGTGAATGGTACTGGAGCTGTTCATACTTCAAATCAAACCAAAGTCCACTGAAGAGGGAAAATTAGGCATTTTACATAAATGATGTGCGCAAATTATTATTCAGGTTTTTAACAGGGTTTTTCCAACGCTTTGCCATGCACAATGTAATATAGTTAATTTACCAGAAAGCATTGTTATTCATTCCCTAATTCTCTAGGCAACTGCTGCCACTTGCTCACCATTTCCTCACTGCTCTCTGGGAGCTGACAGACCTCCAGGCTCCGGTTAGGGTGGTTTGGGTTCCCAAGCCATCTGTAGAGGCTCCGCCCCGCTCCTCACATCTTCCAGGGCTCGCCCCTTGGGAAGAGTCTAAAAAAAATGAAAGAATTCACATACCTGGATTTAATTTGTAAGTGCCTTTAAATGGATCCTTTTGTAAACACACACCAAAAAAAAAAAAAAAAGATAAGAAAGTCTCTTGCTATTTAGTAATGTTTCCCCACAGAATTACATGTACACTTTTCATTAAAAACACTATCTGATTATTCCCATTTCATTCTCTCTTGCTTCCAATTAACTACTCATTGATTAGTATATAGCAAGCACTTGATAATTAATCAAAGGGAAAAAATCCAAAACAAAACCACCAGAATGCTTTGCAACTGCTAGTATATACCTTCTTTCCCAAGTTTACCTATTACGTGATGATTGAAGCAAAATAGCCCAGTAAATGGAAGGAAAGAATGACAACAGACTCAGAGAGAAAACTGCCTAGTAATCATTATTAACACAGGTACTGAGGAATTATTACCAGTTTCTTTCCTAGCCAATTCTTTTATTCTCATACTCTATAAATATACTTCAAACTACATTCCAGCTGGGACACTGGAGCCAGCAAACTGCCTAAAACACTATACTTTGTCCTTTTATGGTATTCTCTACCCTCCAGTTAGCGGCCCATTAATCAGATATAGTGTATGTGTGTGTGTGTGTGTGTGTGTGTGAGGGGGAGAGAGAGAGAGAGAGAGAGAGAAAGAGAAAGAGAGATACTGATTTTCAGAGTTTTCATGGTGTGGTTTGGGTTTTCCTTCGGTTAGCAACATTTGCCAAGCACTTTCTATATTTAAATTATGAGCCTGTCCCTGCTGGGGGTTGGATATCAGTAGGAAACACATCCAAAGACCAAAAAGCACTAGGCCTACCAATTAAGCATGATATAATCTACTTGACCTTTAAGAATGAGTTCAGGCATCACTTCCTCCAGGAAGCCAGTCTTGCACTCCCCATTTTGGGATGAATGATATTCTTTTACTACCACCCGTGCTTCCACCTAGCAGACTGCAATTGGACTGGGGATATTAATTGTCTCTTTGATTTTCTAGTGCACAGAATCTGGTCTGTAACAAGTATTTAACAAATGTTTGGAGAATCGAATGAATATCCTTACACATAACGGCAGTCTTACCCACCGTCATCCCACTGCCTTGCAGAGACTGGGCTAAAGACCCCTGTCATCCCGGCTCTGGTTTCTTCCTCCTTATCCATCGTCTCCACCCTGTCTTCTCCTGTTTGCCGTCGCCTGGGGCAAGCAGGCAGGCTGACCTGAGCAGACCTGCACTTCCTGGCAACTCCGGATGGTTTCCTCTTCCCTTCGTCAACCCCCTCCTCGTCTTCTGTCACATTCTCAGTCAGGGGGCTGTTCTTTGCTGGCTGGAAAAAGGGAATCAGATAAGAGAGTCATATTAATGGGGGTTAATGTTACCTCTCGCAACTAGTGTTTTCACGTTAGCAACAATACTTTCTGGACCACGTCTTTGCCCTGTGCTTCTCGAGCGGGGCGCAGGAGCTCCCTGGCCATGCAGAGGTCTGCAGTGACTCCACACGCCTTAGGCTGGTTAACAGGGCACAACCTGAAAGTCTGGGAAAGTAATTCTGTGTGAGACAAAGGGGGATATTTTAGGAGTGGAATAGTGAGTTTTCATGAAATTACAAAGTCAGAATGAGACCTCGAAGGCCCCAGATCTGAGAGGGTACAAGTGTATTCCCACTGGTGTTGGGATGAGTTTGTGGGAGATTTGGGAAGCACTAATGGTGCTCACTTCGGGCTACAGACGGGGCCTTCCACTCATGTATTGAAGACTGGTGCCCACATGTTCAGAATGGGCAGGGCTAGTGTCGCAGGCCATTCACAGCGAGTCCAGGTGGGCGCAGCAGGTTCCCAGGTTCGTGTGTCATTCCCAGGTCCACTGTTCACCCCCCCAGACGGTGTCCTCCATCTAGCCTTCCATCCAACCGACATCTACCATTGGCCCATCACTGCCCGAGGTACAGGGAGAATAAGTGAACAAGTCAGGCAGTTGGTTCTCAAGGAGCTCACAATCTGGCAGGGAAAATGTGTGAAAAGGAGAGTCATATTATTGAACAAATTATTAGAAGAGTAGTAAGTGTTCTGGAAAAAAACACAGTGACCTGGATGCTGGGGGAGCAGTCGTTTGTCACCAATCATATTCTTCTTAGAAGAGTCCCCGCCACACTGGAATGGCATTTATTTTTATTTTCAGTCCTCAAAATTAATTTTTAGAATAAAGGTGTATCCTCCAGCCCCCCACCCAAGTGATTCTGAATATTTTTTTTTAAAGATTTTATTTATTTTTAGAGAGAGGAGAAGGGAGGGAGAAAGAGAGGGAGAGAAACAGCAATGTATGGTTGCCTCTCACATGGCCCCCACTGGGGACCCGGCCCGCAACCCAGGCATGTGCCCTGACTGGGAATCGAACCGGGACCCTCTGGTTCCCAGCCCGTGCTCAATCCACTGAGCTACACCAGCCAGGGCTGATTCTGAATATTTTGTGTGTTTGGAAAGAATGAGGTACAATTTAGAAATTTATTATGAAAAATTTCTGTGAGTGTAGGTATATATGAATTATGTTATTTTGATATTTCAAAGATATTTTTAATTATTGTCTTCTCTGTAGTTGTAATCGATTTTTTTGAGAATTAAATAAGATAAACCATAATATTGGTACCCACTTTACTAAATCTGTACCCCACAATATCATTTTTAGAATACAATTATTTCCTCTCTCTCTCCTTCCCTCCCTCCTTTCCTTTTAACAAATATTTTGGAAAGCCTAATATATAGTATAATATACAGTGGTAAGAAAGCCAACGAAAGTCATCTAAACCTATTAAAATAACTTTCAGAAACAAATTGACCAGACACCAATACAACTTGTCAGGAAATGCCTCTTCTTTCAAGCAAGGTTCTCTTGTCTTGAGCCACGACAAAAGGACAGACGCCGTCCCGCACACAGCAGACTTCAGTGCAATTATCCTCTGCACACTGCTGGAAACCTTATCTTCTTTCAAGACTCATGAAAGAACCCTTCCAATTAATAGAATATACATTCTTAAGCTCCCATAGGAAATTTCAGATAAAGTTTTGTAGCTCCAGCGCTACTAGAAAAATTCTCTGGTGACAAGATTTAGCCACAGGAGGATTCCTGTCTTTCTCAAGGCAGGTAAACACCCTCTGGCGCTTGTCAGGAGGTCTTCAGTAGTGTGGTTGTATTTGAGGGATTATGAATACCTTAACTTCTCTTGTGGAACTGGCTGGTTCTCCATACACTTTTCTTTGCCATGACCAATGCGGAGCCAAATGCATCTTTTGCTTGGGTCTGCACCCTGACGCCCTAACACATGGGAGGCCCTGCAGCTACTCCGGCCCAGTGGTGCGCCCTGAGGAAGTGTGAGCAGAGGGTGAGCCACAGTGAGAGTGGCTGAACGGAAACTGTTTTGTCACATTTACAATGCCTGAGCTTTGTCAAGTTGCTTCTCCAGTGGGTTTACTTGATTTTAAGAAAGTAAAAACAAACAGTTTATTAGAAAGTCTCCCCCCGCAGCATAGCAATGCCAGACACCAGCTCTCCTAAGGGAACAGAGCGAGGACTTAACTCGTGACCAGGTTACCAAAGACAAAGAATATTTCACCATCACTTACCACTAAGGTACCTTTCAAGATACTTCACTTTTCTTTCTTAATGAGAGAACTTCTTGGTCAGAGGATTCAACTTCCTCACCCCGAACTTTCTTAACTTGTAAGGAGGGACAGAGAAGCTTCTTGGGAGGGCATGTTTCATTGCCTGGACTGGTCTACCTTATGGATAGCTCTTGACAGCACATTAGCTTCTTGGAAGAAAACACCCGAAAAATGCCTCTGATTTCTCCATCTTTATAGCGACTCTTCCTTTTATTCTGCAGCCCTGGTCTGTGTTCAGGAGCAGCTCCAGGGTGCTGCATTGTGGAAGAGTGCCCTTGAGTTAGCGCAAGTCCTGAGTTTGCTTCACAGGAGAGAATCCACAGTGAACTCAACTGATGAATTAAAGGCTATATTTTGGTTTGAAGAGACTATTTTTTTTTAAAGAATCTCTGTTTAGAACTGGTTGTTATGACTTCTTCAGATTTTTTTGAATGACCAAGCCAAAAAGGTAAATATCCTCCAGAGAATATTTGCAAATTATTGAAACTAGTGGGGTGTGATGATTAAATAAAGTTGTCTTTGCAAATATCTAGAATGTGTTAATAAATTGCCCAGTCATGCTAATTGTATTAATACCAAAAATAAAACCATAAAGACTTGATTAACCAGAAAATCCTGTTTTACTTAGAAAAAAATGTTGGAAACCCTTTGTAAAGTACAAAGGTTATTTCAGCAAGACAACTGTCCTCCTTGCATGATTCCAGATGACACCAGTGATCTTAGAATGACAGAATCTTAGATCTGTAGGAACCTATGGCAAATCTCATCCAGCTCCCCCATTTCTACAGAGGAAATCTGAAAGTGAGAGATGCCAGGTGGCTGTCCAAGGTCATGCAGCTGACTGAGGCAAAGCCAGGTCTGGAGAGTGAGCCCGGTCTACCCACTGCCCCTGTAAGTGCATCAGGCTGTTTCCCTGCTTAGCAACTGCATTACAGAGGTGGGGGGACACTGGGAAACATGCTGACTCCAGGACAAGAAAGACTCTCCAGTAATGTCTCATTCTCCTTGTAATTGTCTCTTTCTCCTACAAGTGGGACACAGAAAATTCCAGTTAGAGAAAATGTCTGATAAATTAAAATGTTAAGGTATGCCTACTCATACCTTAACAGTCCTCTGAATTAGCTAGACAATAGCCTAGCCTTTCCCAGGAAGAAAAGAAAAAACCCTCCAGGTGTCCCGAATGTTCCTGTCATTTGGAAATTGTCGCACAATAGTTAAATCCCCCAGGCGACTCCTTTGCACCTGGTGTGGAACAGATATGTCACTACCAGAGTACCTTCCACGTTTAAACAAATGAACGAAAAAAAAATTCAAATGTAAAATGTTCTCTTTTTAATTACTAAATTAAGAAAGTTAAACAATTTAAAAATGTAAACTCACAAATAAATCATAACAGAAAAAGTAATTAAGACTTCAGAGTTGCTACTCAGTATTAAAAACGCAATAGAAATAGGCTTTTTGATTTGTTGTTAAACATGTAATTCAAGGTTGGTACAAACAGCAACTAAAAATGTAATACTTTTTTTTTTGTGTGTGCATCCCCATGAAATGTCAAGTAGTGCATAGTTATTCCACTGGAGAATTCTTGGACATATAGAAAGTCAATTCATTAGCAGTACAGGACATTTAAAACAGTGATTTTACAATGGGAAATGTACAACCCCCACCCTCATCTTCCCCGTAAGTTTTAGTTGCATGAGAAAGTTTAGCAGGTTGCCATGACTACAATGCTATGGGTTTTAGACCATTTAAATGTGGTTACAAGATTTATTAAATAAAAAAGTTTGAAACATTTCAGCATTCATATTTTTATACAAGAAGTCTGTGTGGTATCCATCTTCCAGCTCCCCTGGTAGTAGTGGCCGTTTGCTGGCTTAAATACGCTCACTTTTAAGTTTCAAGAACAAATCGCAGTAGGTCAAAGCAAATACCGGAAACAGAACTTGTGAATTCAGTTCGGGGGCTGCTGAAAAGAGTCAACGTAAGAGCCATCTACAGGTACGGACATGAACCAAAAAAAAGCAATTCAAATTAAAAAAAAAAATCATGCTCTGAAAAAGCCAAAAATGAGGCCACTGGTTTTTCAGAATAACACCAGTGCTTTTATGCTGATTTTGCAGTAAAATCCCCACTCTGGGTCCTGAAGCTTCGTGGCCTGGGTTGGCTGTGGTCTCCACGTTAGCACCCACATGGCGTATGTACAGGGATGTATATATTATGTGTACTCATATTTATCAAAAAGAAAAAAAAAAACCAAACACCTGTCCTGATTGGTTTTTGTTAAAACATGAAAAAAAATTTTATTGTTTTAGACAAAGAGGCCACTTTTGGAAAATAATACTTTTTTTTTTTTTAGTTGAATCAGATAAAGACAGAGTTAAAATCACATAGGATTTGCATTTTTAAAAAAGGAAAGCATTAGGATTGTTGGCACTGGAGTAACTATTTACACTGAACAGAGGTTTGGCCTTTTACATAACATCGATACAATGCATTTTCCAAAGTCTGAGAAATAACAAGGTTCTGTCTCGTATGCTTCACAGAGGAGGTTCGGATTTGGGGACAAGTGAGGGCCATGGAAGTTCGTCAGCTTCAGAGTCACATGCAATCTGATCCTGGACTGTTCTCGCTGCCCCAGAGCAGCTGGCTACAGAATTGAAAGCTAATGGGGAGGGGGGAGGCCTCTGGGACAGGCCCCTCTCTGCTGACCGTGTCTCACAGGTTTTCGCCAGGCTGGTACTGGGGCTCTGTGGCTGTGAAGTAGTCTTCTAGGAAGCCCTGCAAGTACTCGAAAGTGGGCCGTTCTTCCGGGTCCTTTTTCCAGCAGTGGATCATGAGCTCATGCAGAGAGATGGGGCAGTCCTGTGGACAGGGCATCCTGTAGCCGCGCTCCACCTGCTCCAGCACCTCCCGGTTGTTCATGCCTGCAACGACAGGGGCGGTGAGAGGGGGCGCTTGCCAGCTGCTAGGCCCCGCTTCTCCCCTTCTGTTTTGAGCCCGCATGTTAAGCCATGTTGAGGGATTAGGGGTGGAGCCCTGCCTTTAATAGGACACCACATCACTCAGAAATGAAAAAGGAACGCACTAGCGATACACACAAAACCCAGATGATGAATCTCAAAAGCGTTATAAGTGAAAGAAGCCAGACACAAAAGGTAACATTCTGTATGATCTCATTTATATGAAATTCTAGAAAAGGCAAAACTACAGTGATAGAAAGCAGATCAGTGGTTGCCAGGGGAGAGGGGGAGGGGACGCCTGCTGTGGGGCCGCAGGGAGCACTGAGGGGTGATGGGAATGTTTTCTATCAGGGGTCAGCTAACTAGTCCTGCAAAGGCCAGATAGTAAATATTTTAGGTTTCGTGGGCTGCATGCAATCTCTGTTGCATATTCTTTTTTCTTTAACTCTTTAAAAATGCACAAAACAAAAACAGGGTGGTGCTGGATTTGGTCCACGGGCAGTCGTCTGTCCTATATCCTGTATGTGGTGGTGTGACTGCTCAGGTTTGTCAAAACTCATTGTATTCTTAAAATTGTTGAAGTCTATTGTATGTAAATTACACTTCAATCAAGATGACAAAGAAACACGAATGAAACAGACAAAAAAATTCATAGAATGAAAAACACACTGTTCCTTGTTTATAGCATCTACAAGCTCCATTAATAAACTTCATAAATTAGCTTTCCTCCTGCCTGGGCAAGCTCTCGATGCCCCGCTGTCCAAGATCTGCCATCACGCCACCATGGCTGGGCACTGTCTGGCCCAGCGACCCCGAGGCTTGGTGACTCTGACGGGGAGACAAGGCGTCTCCAGGGCCTGTGTTTACCGATGATCTTGGACAGGCCATCTATCACGTGGGACCTCTGTGACCCTCTGAGCAAGCTGCCTCATGCTGAAACATCAGGCTGTCCGCACGAACAGGAGGCGACCCGAGAGACGGCTACTCTGTGGAGAACGGAGCCTCCCTGCACGCTGGCCTTCCTGACAGAACAGGAAACACACTTGGGGTGAGGCGCATGTCTGACCCTGTTCCCAGTCACCGCCAGGCACTATTCTCTAGTTTTCCTTCCTTTTTGAGCCATATCACGTTCTGCCATCGCTTGCCAAGCCCTTGTATGTTTTGGCTGCTCCTTGGCCCTGAGCCTGTTATCTGGAATCCTCTCCAACTTCTGATCCGGTTAGTTTACAAAAGCAAGAACCCAGTCTTAAGCTGTACAGAAATCTAGATTTCTTTCTGTCTCTCAGGGGCATAGCCGGCAGGACGCAGCGTAGGTGTGTAGTAGCTCCCTTTAGTTGGGGAGGAGGTGGCGGCGCCCAGCTAGAGCCCTGGAAGCCTGTTCAGAGGAGGTGGGTCCAGAGCACGACCCTATCTCCCTGGGCAGGGGACACCCAGACTTTGGGATCTGCTGCCAATTCTTTGTTCTGTTGTTCCTTTTGGAGCCGGGTTTATCTTGGCTCCTGCGGCTGTCAGCCACGGCCCTGTCAGTCTCATGCTTGCGCAGATCCTGCCAGGACGCTTTCTTACTCTCTGCCACTCTAATTTCTTGAGGTGATAAGACCCACATATTATTCCCACTGTGTTGAACTAGGCCTTCCCTCTCATTTGGGGATGATCTTTATTTCAGCGAGAGGTTTGGTGAATGAGTCTGGTACCCTGCCCCCACATCATGCATGATTTTACAGGTGCCCTCTTCAGTTGGCTGTCTGGTCAGCTCAGTGGCTAATTAGTTTAATTAGCTCCAACTGCTGGAAACTCATTTTGAAAACTCAGGATGGGGCAGGGAACTGGAGCAAGGGGAGGGACCTGGCGCTGCCAGGAGAACATCCTGTCGTGCTCCGGACAAACAGGGTGAGGGAGAGGCCAGCAATTCCTTAGCCACAGTCCACAATCCAACAAGCTCTGCGAACCCAAAGTGCTGGTTACTAACTCACTTGGCAGCAAAGCTGGTCTGAACTGACCTCATTCGGACATAAAACCTGACCTGGGGTGAGGCCATTTACTGTTTCTATTTATTCATACACATTGCTGCAGAAGGAAGAATGTATTTGAATGCAGAGTGCTGCTCTAGACTTCCCCAGGGAGTTACATAATGTATGGTCTCCGCACCCTATGGTCTTTTAAAAAAAAGTCTCATTCTGGGAGCACATCCGGTCCCAAGGGCGTTGGCTGGGAAGTCCTGGCAGGAGTGACAGCAGCTACCACACTCCAGCCAGCCCAGAAAGGTTAGGGAGAGAGCATAACCGCATAGCAGGACTGGCATTCTCCAAAGTGTTTCCTTGGTTTCATAATATCTTAGAAGCCACGTGGTCTGAACCCACACCGATACCCCTTGTGCCTGCCCTTGCCAGGGGCTGCAGGAACTGGAGGGAAGACAACAGAAGGTCTGAACCTCAGAAGGCCTGACAGGCTGCTCCCCCGCCCCCAACACCTTCTAATGCTTTATTCTGGCACCGAGACTGTCCAAAATGGCACTACAGAATTTACGTAATCATTCTCCTATTGCTCTGTGGAGCTTATGTCAGTAAAAGTCTCATTTCATTAGACAAAACTACTCAAATGGAAAGATTTCACGTATTTTTTAAGAACTCTAAACTCAATCTCCAACACAGAAAGTTTAATCGACCCCTTGGGTCAAGCTTATTTTCCCAGCGCTCTGTCCAAGCCTAGGACACAGCAGACAGAACAACTCGGCCCTCAACTGCAGCATCTCCTGCGGCAGCCCGTGCTCTGGGCAGTCACAGCCGGGGACGACGCGGTAAGTCGGCAGGACGCTGGCAGCGCCGCCCTGTCGGCTCATGGGCACGGCCCTTCTCATTCTTCAGCTCCTTTCCCTTCTCTTCTCACGCTTTCTCTGCACAGGCCTCTCAAAGTACGGAGATCCCATGTAACGAATTCCGTGCACTGGGCCAAACAGGAACATCTAATGACAGCTTTGCCAGAAAATGGGTTCTAAGACAATGTAGTTGGCTGATAATGACAATCTGAATGGGACTAGCTTGTTTCCGACCATCCATAAGCCCGAACCCACACAGGCTGACCTGCGAACTGGCACCCCAGTCAAGAGATGCCCACTTAGCAAGGTGTAGGCTAGTTTTTGCTTCACAAACAATAGTTAATTTAAATGGATTGTGTTCCTATTTAAAAAGCAGCATGAGAATATAGTTATAAGAACTTTGAAAAATCATATTTACTTCAAGAATTTCTTTTTTAGCTAAAAGGGATTTTATTCTGTATACTACTATAAAGATGAGCCTGTTCCATTTTTTAAATTTTAGATGGTTTCATATTTTTGTTACACAGAAAACTGTTACTTTTCTTCCTTTTTAATCCTCACCTGAGGACATTTTTTTCCCATTGATTTTTAGAGAGAGAGGAAGGGGGAGAGAGAAACATCGATGTGAGAGAGACCCATCAATCGGATGCCTCCCATGCATGCCGAGACCAGGGGTCGGATGTGTCTGGACCGGGGACCAAACCCCCAACCTAGATATGAGCGCTGACTGGGAATCGAGTCTGCAACCTCTCAGTTACGGGATGATGCTCTAGCCAACTGAGCCACACTGGCTAGGGCTATTTCCCCTCTTTTAGCCACTTTTCCGAAGACATTGGCTTTGCCTGTACCCGCGAGGTGAAGGGCAGGGGTTAGGAAGGAAATACACACGAGCTGGGTGCCAGGGCAGTCAGAAGAGTCTGGAGGGACAAGGCTACGAGGAGGGAAGAATCTTTTTATCGCACTTCTCCAAGTGAAGAGGGCAGTGAGGGAGGGGGTGCTTGGGAACGGTTTTCCTTTTTCCTCATTTTCAGTGGAAAGAATGCCAGGGGAGAAGTAGGAGAGACAGAAACTTTAAAACATGATGTATAGGCCCTGACTGGTGTGGCTCAGTTAGTTGGGCATTTTCCCACCAGACAAAAGGTTGCCAGTTCGATTCCCGGTCAGGGCACATGCCTGGATTGTGGGTTTGGTCCCGGTCAGGGTGCATATGGGAAGCCACCGATCGATGCTTCTCTCTTACATTAATTTTTCTCTCTCTCTCTTTCTCCCTCCCTTCCCTGCTCTCTAAAAATAAATAAATAAAATCATGAAAGAACTCCACAGTGTATGGGCATGTTTTCGGGAAGCACTGCCATCAGTGGTTGGGCCTCCAGGCTTCCTAGCGGGAGCTGCAACAGAGGCCATTTCTCAACAGGAGAGTATTTCCCGCCCGCCCCTGGTGTCCGAGCTCAGGAGTTGCCATACTCACAGATTGTGTCCAGGCGTGTCCTGGGCTCCCACCCTCCACGTCAGAGAAGGGGTGAGGGCTTGGCTGCCAGCAAGCACAGACGCCCTGCCAGTTGGACTCCAACGCCGTCCCCTCTGTCCCATGCGGGC
Source organism: Micronycteris hirsuta (assembly GCA_004026765.1). Lineage (NCBI taxonomy): Eukaryota > Metazoa > Chordata > Mammalia > Chiroptera > Phyllostomidae > Micronycteris > Micronycteris hirsuta. The sequence goes on from PVJI01000549.1 coordinate 249,966, forward strand.
GTGGCCCTCCTGCTCCCTCACTGGAGTCGGTCAGCACAGTGGGCCGTTTCCATGGGTCACTCCCACTGGGCACAGCACAGGGGTGCTTAGTTCACAGAAAACCTGTGTAGCCTTCTGTGCCAGGGTTTGCTGTCCAATTCCCTTTCCCTAGATCCTCCGTGGCGGCCTCCTGTCACCATGGATTTTAGGGTTTTGAACATGGTCTGATGGCACCATTTCCAGTCGTTCTGCCCAAATCACTGCAGCTGAGATTCTCCAGCCAAGTGGACTGTACTCACTTCCTGCCATTATGATTCTGTTACCCTTTCTTAAATCACTTTGCTGGCTTCCTCTTGGTTTCCGAATTCAGGTCAGGTTTCCAACTCTCATTTTCCAACCCTTACTATGTCTTGTTGCCAACAGAGTCCGTTTCATGGTGTGTTTCTTTTTCTTCCCCCCTTTTGTTTTTCTCCTCCTCTTTTAAACTTTCCTGTTCCTCTCCTTTGAGCTACATATTCACTCAGTAGAGCCTCCCCTCTTTTCCTTTTCATTTTTTAGGGAAGAAAACGTCCTCATTTTCATGGGCATGGCCACTTCGCTAATTCCAACTGCATCTCTCACTGTGTCT